>WURT03305704.1:0-24793 GCA_009936505.3 Holothuria glaberrima
TCACTCAATTGTAAAATTTACGAGGAGCAACTGCTTGGTTTACCTTGAATATGCAATATTTATGTCCTAAAATATCACGAAAGATACTTGGAAGAGAAGTACGAAGAATTTGTGACATTTAACTATTCTTTCAAAATAAGTTTGTGGCGACTGCTTATGACCTTTAACACTAGCACTGACCTTTAAAGCTGTGCTACGCAGGAATTAAGTAATGATTGACTCGTTTACTGAAGCAACATGTCATGTGTAAATGTCATCAACAAGCATGCATGGTAAACCAGGGGCAAACTGTTTTTATGAGTCAAATATATTGTCTTTATACTTGTTTCTCTTTGAGATCTGATCATCTCGAATGTTTGATGTACTCCCGAATGAATCTATACATGTCCTGTAAACAAGTTGGCTAAAATTCCACCAACGCTGGATACGTACATAAAATACTGACATATATGAGAAGATTATTGATCAAATATCTTTGCACTTAATCGAGTAACAAATCTCTCGGTAAACCCATTAATCCACAATGTTGGGTAAACTTTACAAAATTTTAGCGGCCTATTATTACATACGTGCCTAGTATTTGTGATTTTTTAGCCAACTGTTTGTAGAGTGTCTTGTATTAAAGGACTTATTGATTTGGTTAAAAAATTCACCATTTTTTCACACCTGTTGAGTTTTACCAACATCTTGATGGTAAATGTTCAAATTAAGAGATTCTGTACATTTGACACACAATTGAAATGACAATGATAGGATACTTAATGATTAAAATCATTTACTACAAATTCTTGACCAGGCACTTTTTACCATGAGGTATCAATTATATGCAACCCATGTCCACAAAAACTACAAGTTCTCACATTTTCGTTAACTATATAGGAAGTGATGCATGAGTAATGAGGCTAATTAGAAACATCATGCAATGATTTCCTTCAAACTCGTCACAAAATAATCGATATCAACTGAATGAGCCCCTTCAAACTTTCTCGTGTAGATGCATAGCAAACAAAGTAATTATATACTTTATTCACCGGTATCAACATATTGAAAAAAAAATGTAAAGCTCTTTCTTATTAATTTAACAAGATGACATCACAAAGATCCCATCAGGCATTGCATATTTGTGGTCTTCTAAATGCAATATGCTATGAGCCTTTTTTACTTGAAAACATAAAATATTTCTGCATGCATGTTTGACAAAGTCAAGATTAAGCCACTGTGAGACTCTTCGTAAACCGTAGCCACTTCTTATAGAGATGTGTCGCAATGACGGTCTTTTGTTTTTATTTGTGTGTGTATTTTTTCATCATAGGTTGGTATTAAGGCCATTGTGTCGGCTCATTCTTTCAAAACACAGGACTATTATGGAATGTTGAGAGAACTCTGCCCTGAACTCGATGATTGTAATCCAGGGAAACTTCAAAGTGAGAGGTAATTTGCATGCACACCGCTGATATTTGTCAAGTTTTATACCCGGGCCTCTTCTGTAGATCAGGAGTCCTCAAGTATTTTTGGCCACGGGCCACAGGGCCATTTTATCTTGGATATCTATCTAAAAATATTGTGGTTGCCAGGTCTATGTTTAAATACTTGTTCCTCAATTCTTCAACGGGCCATTTTAGTACATGTATAGTGGGCTGCAAATGGAACGCGGGACAGCACTTGAGAACCTAGACTCTACATTATCGTTTTTATGAAAATGTTGGTAACATTTTTCCCGTGTTGCATGTTTTGATCGCTTATTAAGGACTCGACGCATAAATGTAAGCGAATTAAAAGACTCGTGTGAATCCATTCTCAACATACTTAGACCTACCAGGGACTCTCTGGACCTACTTAGTCACCCAACGGACAGCCGAATTTTCGTTTCGCTTCCATTAGCAATTAAATGATTCATAGATGAGATCAAGGGTGGGGGGGGGGTACTTGTCTTGCGGGGTGTTCAAGTAAATCAATTAAATTTCCTGTAATTATGTAACGGTGCTGTTATGTAAGTCAAACACAATTTTTTCGGGTTTTCCATCCTCTTTAGCTGTAAAATTCAAAGCACTTCCGTAAATTTCTTGCGCCAGGTTGGTCACACTCATTCCATGCAAATTAAAATCGAGTTGACTAAGTTAGCTTACACGTAATGTAAATATTAAGGTAGACAGTTTGTAATGAACATTTGCAAATTGTACGAAAAAGATTTCATGTCAAAAGAGTTAACATAGTGCAAGTTCAGGGTAAGCCTGCTAATTGGTTCTATGTAGCTTCCGGTTTGACGGTGTTCACGGCCCACTAGAAAACTTCCTTAGAAATTTCAAGTACCCGCAGAAAATTTCAAGATACCATTGCCTTTATACAAATAACACAACTCGCTCCTGGAAAAAAATGTCTCTCCACGGGAGGCCATTGACTCCCCCAGTACCCTGTCTGGCTACGGGTCTGGTCTGTTCCACAGGTCAGGTCAAAAAATGGAACGTCTACTCAGTTGGTACAAGTAAGGCAGTCGCCTACCATCGGACGACACATAAAACTATAGCGATAGGCTACAACACCGCACTAAAAAAGAAAAAAAAAAACGTAAGGTGGTTTCACCTTTCAACGAAGGAGGACAACAATATGCGGATAAGCATGCTAATAGCTTGCAGCTAGCCATTCACTACATTGGTTTAATGGCAATTCACTGCAGGCTTCATAAGAATGAAGGAATATACAAAATTTAAACGTTGGCTGTTTTTTCCCTAAAGGTTACCAGAAATGAGGTCCATTATTATGATGGGTGACACTAAAATTAAAGGAACATATTTGTATGATGAAGTCATGGATATCAACTCAGAGCAACACATTCACCAGGCAGAAAATATCTCTAAAACACTTCAGTGTGACGATCCTGTTAACATACAGTTTACCTCCGTAAGTTATTAAGGTTTAATATAGCCTACTCAAAGTAGGGATTCTTCCACAACCATGGGGTCTGTGAGAAATACCTATTCCTACCTTGCAAGTAGATAACATGGAATGTAAGTTATAACACACTTTTATCTGCCTGTGACCTATTGCAGCATGCCTCACCCGCCAGAGTTCAGAGATCTGTCATTCTCAGATAAATATTATTGATTCCTTGTGAAGGGCGGGAACCTATGCATTAATCACGCTGGCCAGAGTAAGTGTTTGTGTGTTTGTGATATTTAGCACGTACATTTTAAAAACGAAATCTCAAAGTAGCAATAACAGGTACTTTTAATATTTGGTTTGTAGATTGCAATATTGAGAGGAATCATCTTGTTGTTTTTAATGGGAGTCAAAGGTCATTTGAGGTTACCACAGGTCAAACAGTTAAAACCTTGTAAGCATGAAATGTCAATTTCAACTTCCACATTGATGATGGGTCAACCTTAACAGCATCAACACAAAACCCATTGCTTCAAGACTTCTCCATTGGAAGTCACACCACACACTTACCCCGAAACAACAATTTCTAAGGCCACTCCATTCATCAACTCTCCAGAGATCGTTATTTATTTACACTTGTCAGAGTAAGCCCGGGCTTGGCTGCCCTATCCCCACCTCGAATGACTTTTTGTTTTTGGTGGAGGTCAGAGGTCACGTGAAGTCAGCAGAGGTCAAAAACTAAAAATCTTTAAAACATGATATCTCAAAGAAGGAAAAGGGGATACTTTTCATACTCAGTATATAACTTTATTGTGGTAAAAACAATAGCCCTGCTGATTTGCTTAAAGGTAAAAGATCATTTTTGTTCACCAGAGTTCAATATCGAAAAAACTTTATAACCATGATTTCTCAAGTTAGAAAGCATAGATAATTTGTATACTTCATCTGTGGTTGTGTTATTGTAAGTTGATGGACCCTATGTTTTAGGTAGAGGTCAAATTTGCTTTAGGTCACTGAAGGTGAAGCTATGAAAACCTTGCAATTTGCTTGCAAATGGATATCTCAAGATGGAATGATGACTATACTTGTACGCAGGTTTGTCATATTGAGAAGAATATATAGTCGTATTTTTGGAGTTCAGAGGCCATTAGAGTCAATAGAGGTAAAAACCTGATCACATTGAAAATGTGATATCCTGAGACAAAAAACCATAAACACTTTTCATAATTGGCCTGTGCATGCATTACAGTCAGTAGATAAACCATGAAAGTGTCAGGGTAATAGTTCCATGGATAAACCCTGTTACTTTTGGTAGTGGTTCAAGGTTATCTGTGGTCACCAGAGGTCAAACGGTGCATGGAAACCTGGTTAAATGATATCTCAATGAGGGTAACCTTGATGGATCTTGTAATCCTGCTGTCCGCCTACTTGTCATGATATATCATCAAAAACAGCTATACAGCTATGAAGCACCATTTTCACACCAGCTAAGTGGTGACTTGGAATATTTTTTTCAAATCAGTTCAAGACAAGTCCTCACTACACTCTGTTGAAACGACTCGTGTTGGGTCTATTGCAAGGCACTCTGATGACTTGTCTGTAGTCTGGTGTCAATTAATGGCTGTTACTTCTTTTGGAAGTAAATTCAGATTTTGCTTGTAGTCAGAGGTAGCAAGCAGAACTTTTCTTGAGAAGCATTTGGTAATCAAACTAAAAGTTCTCAATATTTCATTTCATTTCATTTATTTGTTTTTCACTTCAAATGTAGTAACAATTTCAACTGAACATATTTATTACGAAGTATTGAGAAGTGAAAGGAAATGCACTAGAAGCCAGGGGCTTGTCGAGAGTGCACTTCCTACAAAGAAAACATAATACAATTACTAATTTCATAACGCAAGAAATTATGAAAAGGAATCTAAGGAACTAAGAATAAAAACCCACCCTATCGTCCCCCACAAAAAAACCTAACATAATAATTGAAGTAACAGTTTCAGAAACCAAGCACAATCAGAACGATGATAACACCCCACCCCCAAGAAAACGAAAAAGATGACCCCCATTCTACCCAAGGGGGGAAAATTAAGGGGAGTAAATGGTCAATAGTCATTGATAATATATTTAGAAAAGTTGCTACGGAAAGAAATCAGGGTTGGTTTGTTCTTCAAATGACTAAGGATGGTATTCCAGAGTCTGACAGCACGATACCTAAAAGAGTTTTTGTTGGAAGATGATGAGGTGGTAGGAATGTGAAGATGGCCAGACTGTCGTGTATTGTAACCATGAACAAGATTATTGTGAGTGTAGAAATCAGAAAATAGTGTTGGCAACAGGTTATGAGTTAGTTTATACGTAAAAGTGGCAGTATTCAAGTTTATGACATCTTGTAACTTTAGGAGGTTTAGGCTTTTGATCAGATTGCTAGTGTGATCAGGTGACATTGAGCACGTAATGTGGCGAACAGCTCTTTTCTGAAGGGTGCAAGAGAGGATGAATCACTTGACCAGACTGACGAACAAAAGGTGAGATGAGGATAAATTAAGGTAAGATAGATTGTTCGCAAGACGTTTTGGGGAAGAATATGTTTGAGTCTACCCAATATGCCGACACCCTTTGCGACTTTAGAGCACAGGTGGAAAATATGGTGCTCCCAATAAAGAAGTGAGTTGAAATAAACACCAAGAAACTTAGTATTACTAGCAACTTGAACTGGTTGACTATATGTATGTTGAAATTATAATTTTTCCCGATGAAGTTAAAAACCATGTAGTTTGTTTTACTTATATTCAGGGAAAGCTTATTGGAGGCAAACCAGTCTGAATACAAACTTAACTCTTTACAAACAGTTTCTTCTAGCTTCTGTGGATCGTTGGAGCTAAAAAAAAAATTGTATCATCATCAGCAAATAATACCATGGAAGAATTAGAAGAAATTTCACAAATATCGTTCATGTAAATTATGAAATTATGAATGTACTTTAAGAAGCAAGGAATCACTAAGCTTTTGGCTTATTTGTTGAGATGGCATACATTTTCGAAAAGTGCACACTATAAGTTTCATTTTGCAATAGTTTCGACTCATGCTTGGGGAAGATACAGCCCTAGCTCACACGTGTTTACTTTGCCATACCAGTCTGTCACCCTCGGTGTTCGGGAGGATTGGCAGAGGGTTGTTTACCAATGCAGACTACCGCGCCCACATTAGGCAAATTACCTGTCAAGGGCTGTTAGGAATAATCGTGGTCAATGTTTCTCTTTGATGGGCGGCTCCCTCCAATGTCAGAACTCCTGGATACGGACATGTGCGAGAGGTAGGTTATGTCTGTACTCACTATCTATCTGAATTAATATGCAAATGTCAACTTTTTGGTAACACAACAGGGTACAACTGGCTATCCGAAAGCAACAACTCTGAGTCATCACGGGCTTATCAACAATGCTCGATTTCTTGGCTACAGATTAGAATATCACATGGAGGTAATTCTATAAAATTATTTCTTACAAATTTCAATAGATCTTATGCATAGACCTTATGCCAATTAGCACATCGTGAAGCACCATGGGAAGAATAATTCCAATCCACGAGCTTGAGCATTGTGACGATCAGCCTTCTCCATGGTGACGATCTACTTTTGTCGTCTATTCATGGAATAATCCTTAAGTTCCCAGAAAACAGTTTTAGGCGTCATCTTCTCATTTGACATAAAGTCTATTGACGTCTCGCGACATTATTTTGGAGGGAAACAATTAAGCACGTTGCACGTACGCAGTAGACTTCGCACGCGCGCGTATCAGACTCAAGTGCGTATTAGATTTGATGACAAATTAACTGTCTGTATGTTTTGGTGTAAATTTCAATGATACGCGCTTAACTTTGACGAAATCGCCTCTTTATTACTTCCTGTAGGGCAACTTGAGTAAACTACTAATTACAAAATCCTCTCCCCCTCCCGCTGTTCACTTTCCCACACCGACTACCACCATCTTCATCAAATTGACTGACGTTTATCATCTTAAATTTGCAATTATCATAGGAAAAACGTTTCTTTACCATTTCAAATTACACACGGAGGAAGATTTCCTCTAGAAACAGTCCACAATGGCCGCAAAAGCCGTCAAATTTAAGGGCAAAATTTTTATGACATCGATCTGTGAAAATTTACCTACCTTTTTTTAAAGAAAGTTTAGATGCAAGTTGTAAGGCACTGAAAGTGCCATTTCCCATAAAAAGTCCAAAAAATGTGAAATCAAGCACTCTTTGCGCACACCCACTCTGAGTGTTCTAAAACCCCCTTCTAAAATGACTGGTTCAAAGCCCCGGAAAAATTCTCAAAATAATCCATCCTGCCCTCCCCCTTAAGCCCTCTGTATAATCAATCTCGAACGAATGTTAGTCATACGGAGTAACAATATTACTGAAATATAAGTCAAACTGTTATTTTTGTGGTCTGTCAAGTGCCCACCTAATGTACTCAAATTTGAAGCTAAAATGCACCATTTTAATGCCTACAATTTCGTGAATACACCAGAGATTCCAGGGCCCCCCGAGCCCCACCAGGGCTGCGCGACCCTCATGCCGTTAGTGGGAGCGTGTGGCTCTCCCGCGGAGCCTTCGGCTCCGTTTGACAGTCCGCTTCGGTCCCCCCTCATTTTCAGGCATGAAATCTCGCCGCTGGATACGTGCTTACCTCTGCCTGTGTTCTGTGACGTCACATATAAACGTATATAAAGTGGAATCAATTTTGAAAGTCTAATTTGAAGTGGAATATTTCAATGGCACGGGGTAAATCCATGCAGCGTGGCATATTACTAGCAGTGGCGTAGTGAAAGTTGTGGAGCGTTTTCCACTGCTGTGAGCTTTATACTTTGCCATATGTTAGCAATGCAGAGGAAAAATTTTCCTCTGGAGTCGATAAAGTTCAATATACCCCACATAGCCTAAATTTAGATGGTGAATCAGATGTCAGCATATGTAATGGAAAGAGGAGTATATGTTAGCGACTTAAAGGGTGTGCCATTGGATCATTTGTCAAATTGTACTACTTCAAAGCCACATGTATTGTACTTTGCCCGTATTTTCTTTTACAGGACAGTGTTTTGTGCCTTCCTATACCATTGTACCATTGTGCCGGGACGGTAGGCGGAAGCTTGGCTACCGTAGTACATGCAACAACGTGTGTTCTACCCTCCCCTTCTTTTGATCCAGGCACCTCACTAGAGGCCATTCAGAACGAAAGGTATCTTTGAAATTTTCTTTACCCTACAATCAACTGGGATAAATGCAAACCTATCAAAAACGGGAAATACTGATGAGACGCAGAAAAAAAAGCACGATACCTTGTGTGAGCTATGTTTATTTTCCGCACATGCATGATGAAAAAGCTAGCAAAATGTACTATTTTCTTGGATAGAATTTGTCTTACAAACAAATTAGAGAAAATGACTTGATCGTACTAGATTGTCTTTTCTTAAAGGTCTGAAGGTGACTCAAACTTCAGATTGAAAGGGTATACTTCCACTCAATAATAAAATAATGGACGGTACAGATAAAATTTATAGTTAAGTTATCATTAAAGTCCGGACAATGCAAAATGCTAAAATTGCAAATTCTCTACTTTCTCCAAAGTACCCTCAACTCTCTGGCGAAAAAACGAAGGGCGAACACCAAACGTTGCCCGAAGAATTTCTGATCACAGAAAGTAGCTATGTCCCATACAGACACAGACTAAACTTGATTAACCTCTTGACCTTCAGACCTCTACAATTTTTAATTTTTTTTCAGACTTTACCTGAAAATGCATGGCGATATTGTGACGTGAATATTTGCGTTTAGTTTTGTTAAATTTTAACGAGACCGAGGTTAATTACAAATTCCAAACATTTCAACATTTTATGTTTGTTTGAATTGTGGCATTCACATCACTTTCTTGTGTTCATATCTAGAAGCTCGGCGTACTTGTATACATACCTGTTATGCAAATCACATGCCGGAATGATATCTCTTCTCTGCTTAGTTTTGGAATGATGAGAAGAGGCCGAGTTATAAAGTTCCAAAACTGCAGAGTAAATAATAGCCTCATCTGAAGTTAGGAGTGCTTTGCACGGTGGTGGATCCAGAACACTTTATTTTCATGGGCAGTGTGCTCTATAGGTCCAAATGTTGTCCGGGAGCTTGTCTCTGATCTGGCAGATGACACCGATCACCGTCGAGTGATCGTGATCGGTCGCAATTGCCATACTCGTGCTAGCAGTATCAAAGCTATATAAACCATGGTAGCCAATAAGAGGGAACCGGCGATCAAAATTATGATTCATGACTGTATTTTTTCAATTAAATACTTAACCTCTGGGGAGACAGAATTGTTAAATTCTCTTTGCAAACGTTTCCAAAAGAAGTGAAAGCATTATTTTGTTGTCCGGGCGGCCACGGTTTTTCTTTTCTTTTTTTTTTTGAGGGCGGCAACTTTTAGACCGGGCGCTGATGCACGCTCTTCAGATTTTGTCCGGGCGCGCCGCCCGGACAAAACACAAAACGGCTAGTGGAGAACACTGATGGGGTTGCTGAGTAATTGACAAGTAGTCGCGTTTATGTTAATAATATATGAAAAGGCAATTTACACCACAACCGCCCAACACTGACTTATTTCATCTTTGCGACATAAATTTGTGTGTATCTCTGCTTTCTATTAAGTGAAATGTTTCAAATGTTTCTTTGTTACTGATAGATGCACATCAGTTCTTGGCACTCCTACCATCTACATTAGTATGGTGAACCACCCTGGTTATGATAAATACGACACGAGTAGCCTGAGGGTGGCTTGTCTTGGTGGTGCAGCTTGTCCGAGCGATGTCCTAAATCGACTGAAAAATCGAGGAGTACTTCCAATGGTGAGATAACATGTCCACCTTTAAACGTAAAACGATTATTTTGTTACGTCATGTGATTGTTTGAGACAGTTTCATTAGATATCTTTGTTATAAAATTTGATGTAAACTGATGAAAAATGACAACAATCGTTTACTCATCAATATAAAGAGATGTTTGGAGAAATAAAAGAACTGGAACAATATGGTCACATGACCACATCTACAGCTTCGATTAGGACACAGGGACAACAATTTTGTGCTGTGAGTCTCATAAATTATGTTTAAAGCTAAAAATGTTTTTTGCGAAAACAAGCAAGAGGAAAATTGTATCTACCTTACCTCATGAGACCCGATTGTATATTACCTTCAGGTGAAGGTTAAGTCTTCCAAACTGTTAAAATTAGAAAAAATAAAAGTATATAAATGTATTACATCATGGGAATACTATAGTTTAGTACTCGCTTATCAATAACATCATGAAGGTACTCTTAGTATCTACCTCTTTTAGTTTTAAATAACTTACACCTTATATTTTAGAAACTTAGAGAAGTATAATGCACAACCCCGCCCTACGATATAATTGATCTATCATACCCACACAATCTAGTGTTAACATTACTTACTCTCGTGATTTTGAATTTATCGTTTAATTATAAACATGGAAATAAATATATTACACTTCAGTCCTGCTCAAGTTGGCAGACATAATCAGTATTCATAGTAAGAAGCATATTTCCGTTCAATTTTAGTAAATGCTATGAGATGTCTCGGCAGAGATTAAATCTAAACGGCAGGAGGATATATCGTCCTACGCCCCACGCCTCCTATGCCCCCACTCTGATTCAATTATTATGCTCTTTTCATATCTAATAAACCTATGCAACAATAAATCAACATAATGCGATACATGATAAAAATATTGTTTTCTTGATTTTGCTGACAAACATCAAGTGCCCTTACACGGCATCACTTGAAATCCACCATGATAAGGTTAATATCGTATCAGTTCATACTTACCCTCTCTGTACCTAATCCCTTACAATGCGTATTACTCCTATAGCCATTAGCTTAAGTTACACACGACGTTTCTGGATACTAGTTTTTGGTGAAGGTGCGCTTACTTCTCCTTACTATGTTCCTAAATGTATCAGGCCTACCAAATTATTGTCCAGTCGGCGTAATCGTAACGAACCACTTCCAATGGCTTTTTTCTGAATTCCCCTTTTCCCGAAAAATGACATTAGTTTACCCGAAAAAAAAAATATCTGCCGAATGGGGCGGGGAGGGGGCTGTAGCACACTTGCCTGGAGGTTCAGTGATTCCGAAACTGGAACTAATTGTCCTCAAAAGAGCAATTAACATTCTATCCAAAAGGGGACTGCATATACTTCCCGGCCTATGAGAGTACTTGAGATATTTCAATAGGTTTCTTTTTAAATGCTTTTCTCTTTTCAATATAATTCTCCAGCCAGGGTTTGGAATAACTGAATGTAGCTTTGGAGTATGCGTCGTTTTACCAGACTACGACATTGAATCAAATTCAGTAGGAAGACCGTTAGATCATACAGAGGTAAGAAAACGTCATCATTCGGTTCAAAAACTAAATATATAAAATAAAGTTAAGTTTTTTAAATACACAAATAAAAATTGATAGGCTAGACAGAGCGAGTGTGACGATTAGAGGGCTGACTACAAATTTCGGTCTCTCATCTTTGCTTCTTAAGCTTTTAATTCAATAGACCAATGGTGTTTATGGTAAAAAGGCTAAAAAGGTTGTTACAAAGTGATCTGTGTCATGCCAGGAAACAAAACACACTTTTCTCTTTGCTGGTTGACCAGTTATACGATATTATTGCTTTCCTACCTTAATGTAAGTTGCATTATAGAATATTGTTATACCTAGGAACTAAATGTATTGTCATTTAACAGAATACTAAGCGAAAGAGGACCCCAGTCCCAACTTTTGTATTGATCTTAATATTATACTTAAGGCGTCTCATAACTGTTTTAAAGGTGAAGATTGTTGATGTCCAAAACAAAAAGATCTTGCCTGTTGACCAGACAGGGGAACTCTGCGTCAGAGGGTACAACGTTATGAAAGGATACTGGGAGGATCCAGAGAAAACAAGAGAGGTTATTGATGGTGATGGATGGTTTCGCACTGGGTGAGTTTCAGTCTGCTGAAACGCCCAGCTATGCAAATAATGAATGAGCAATATTTCAATGTCCAGCCGTGACTTATTACGTAATTGCACCAACTAAATATGTGTGAAAGCAGGCCATATACTGTACATTCCGTGTGCGAGTGGGTTCATAGAAAAATTAAGTCGTTTGCAGAACTAGACAATATTTTAACAAATGTTGTTGAATGATGGCCTTCAGCCTTATCTCTCATTTGCGATGTCTTCTACGGCGACTGAGGAAGGTCTTGTCCCGAACAGTGCCCCTGTCCACACCGAAAGTTTTTAAAGTGAAAATTGCACCCCTCCCTAAACTTCTCGACACCGTGTCGGAGGGAGTAGGGTATAGGGAACACGAAGATTAAAAGTGGCTAAAAAGCTATTTAAGAAGTAAGTTTTAGGTGCGTTTTGCACACACCAACTACATGGCTCACTATAATGACCAATCAGATGGTCATTTTGATACCTCACAGGTATATCGTTGATTCTAAACCCTATCTGGAGTAGCAGGGAAATATTTTCATATTTCCATCTCTCCCTAACTTTAAATTGTTTCTCTTCCAGTGACTAGGTAGTTCATATTTATTGCAATTTAAGTTGTATCAGGGCTCTAACGCTGAAATACCAGTAGTTTTCCATCCCGGTTCAAGCCCAGTCATTTTTTATTTCTAATTTCTAGACTGATGATTATTTAGATATCTTCAATATAGCATTTTGTACACATTTGACCTACTACTTCTTTGAATCTAATTTTTTTTTTGGTTAAATTGCGGTCATGGGCGTCCGCTGAAAAAAATCAGGGAGGGGCAAAACTTTTACTTGATCCAATCAGGGTAAATTTTTTACTCCCCAAAAAGACCATAATTGCTAAATGTTGGCACCTCATACAGGTGTGTAGCCAGGAATATGCCACGGGTGGGGCGAAACCTGTAGGCTAACCTTCTAAGCGTAGCGCCATCCTTTTGGCTCTTCGCGCCAAGAAAATTTTGGCAAAAATGCCTCCCAGATCACTGAAAATGAAACTTCCCAGGCCCGATCTAATTGTGAGTTGCATCTATTAATTTTCTATTTTGAAATCTCATTTTTTTGCACATTTTCTAGCGATATCATAAAAAATGTTGATTTTATTTTTTCCTTCAAGTTTTTGATTTTCGGGGGGGGGGGAGCAAGTGCCCCCTTGCCCCCTACCGGACGCCCATGATTGCGGTTTTCGTGACTAAGACAGAGTACCTTCTCATACACCAGAGGTTTATGGGACTTTCCCTTGAAGTTGACCCTGGCCTGAGACTGCAAGGACACTCCCGGGTCCTTCAATAGATTTACTGGAAATAGATCATTTCGTGAATTAGCCTAGCTTTCTCCGTGCATGCTGAAAATCAATGGAGAGAACAGCTTCGAATCCTTAAATCTAACCACCGTATTGTGCTTTGCCAACTCTCCAAAGCCTTGAACCAGTCATCTCTCACAGTACTCAAAAAAAGTAATCAAGGTCAGTCCAGCTTATTGCTCCTTTCCTTAAAAAGTACAACTGACTAGTACGCTACTGTCTTTTGGCTAAGATTAGGTGATGTTTCTGATCTTTTAAGAGCAGTCTACAGCCTTGATTCTTAAACGCAGCCCTTGGGGCCGTATGTGGCCCTGGACAACATCGGTGCGGCCCCTGAATTATTTTATCTTTCAAGAAAATCATCTTCGACTAAGAAAAACTTATCAAAGCGGGAAATGGGCAAATAATCCACGCAGAGATATATTTCAAACTTATGTATTTCGAAGTCTCTAGTTGATTCCTTCCTGGCAGTCTGCTCTCCGGAAAGGGAAATAGGTTCATGCATACATAGACTGCCTTTTGGGAGCCTTACCCTTTCAATCGCCTTCCAAATAGCACTCTGGCCAACATTAGAAATTTTGTTACACTTGAAAACTCTCGTTAACACACGTTGTCTTCGATGTTTCTTTGTGGGCGGTCTTAAGTCTTCAGTAAATAACTCCAAAAAGGCTAAAGAGAGCCATCACAGAGTATTGGGCGATTGGGCAATTCAAGAACTTAATGTACATTGGTTGATGACTGAAGATAACAGCTCTGCAAGTCAGCGTTCAATATTTGTAGAAACCAAAGCTTATTTGATTAGTGTGACATCCAATGCGTTTGTGACATTTCACATGAGCTGGTTCTTTCCACAGCTCTTTTGAATGACTAGACTCATTCAATCAACTTAAAAGTTTTTTCTTCAACTTTTTGGGATGCGGTCCTCGAAGAAAGTCCCTCTTCCCCGATGGGGAAAACTGATGTAGGGTTTTATCACACTTTCACATACTATTTGCTATAACTCATAATAATCCTAGAAATGTCGAGACTTCATGCTTTTCAGAGTGCGGTTTTCTGCAGCCTAATTAGTTTGAAATTGAATTTTTTTCTATTATGAACTTGGAAATTACACTTTTGGCGTAGACATGGTATACCCAGAATTGTAGAGACAACTTAGTTTGTGCCTTAGAGTGCGATTCGCCGATTTCCTGCTACCTAGCGCGTTTGGAAAGCCAAACGTTTTGACCTCAGTCCCAACCATGGTGAGGCTTAGGTCAGGTTGGTCTGATTAAACACTGTAAAAGTCAGAGCACATTGCCCTCTTTAAAATTGCTCCCTATATAAGAAACAGAAAATCAGCCATCGTTAGTCTCACTATTGAGCACCTCCTCTCAAAGCCTTGGTCCTACCCCGCGGCCCTCTACCTCAGCTGCCCTGTCTATGTATTTGGCCTTGGCACTTAAAAAGTTTAAGAAACACTTGTTCAGATCATAGCCACGCATTACACACTTGGATTTAAAATTTGTCAAGCGCCATGACTGTTGCTTAGGAAGGGACTGGAACATTTTGTTGCTGATATTTGAGTTCCCCAGACATGACAGCATGACGAAATTACACCTTGCACATATGTGAATTTTTTTTATGTGTATTTACGATAACTATTCGATAAACCTTGAGAGCTAAGTGTCCCTGTGGGTAATTTTTGTGATAACCCTGTCCGTGTTAGTCCCTCAAATCAGCCCCCCCCCAATCGTATTGAACAGAACGCTACATATGGGAAGAAACGTACTCGCGATTTGTCCCCTTACCCATCCCACCGTGATCGCCCCCTTGCTTTCGACCAAAACCTTCCACACTAGGTACATAGTAATAAATGCGAGTATGTCTATTACATTGTCAACTTAAGCTGACATTGTTCTTTTCAGAGATATGGCTAGTATGTCAGATGATGGAAGCCTTACAATAAGAGGACGTTTAAAAGACATGGTAATTAGAGGAGGAACAAATATATTCCCAGCAGAAATCGAAATTTTTCTCCATGACTACGACAAAATTGAAAATGTTCAGGTAGGAATTAAAGAATCTGTTTTCTTAGTTTGTATTCATGGAAGTTCGAAAAAGATCGGGGTCCACCATTTTACTCCTATGTTAATTACTAAGTAAATGACGTATGGTGTCGTCAATGAAAACGGTACAACCTTAGACCGTCGAGAGGGGAAATGGGTCATGTGTGAAGGATGAGAGTGGCACACCTGAGTATTACTAATTATCAACATGGAGACTTGTTCGTGGGCTACTAATTGTCTATGATGTCACTGAACAGAAAGTAAGCCCCGATGGAGGCAAGCGCGTATCATTCCAACTTAACACCAACAAACGGTGACAACTAATTTGTGTACTGGTCGGATACGCGCACAAGTCTACTACACTCACGTGCGAATTCTATGTCGTTCGTTCAGTTTGCTTCATTGTTATCATCGAAAATAACGTCGGGTGACGTCAAAGCATAGACCTAAGGTCTATTATCATTACGAATTGGCTCCACACTGGGTAAACTGTCATTTTCCTAGTTTTACCTTTGGGTTAACAGTTTAGTTGAAGTAGTGGTCTCGATGGTAGGCACACTGGCATTTTCCACAGAAATACATCTCAGAGTTCCTTGCATTTACAAGTATTGCGGGGTAAATACGATACACCCCACTAAGAGAACAGAATGGCGGGGTTTAAAAAAATAGTATTGGCAAACGGTAGAGTTTGATGGATCCATGCAAGTTCCCCTGTAAACGAAGGTTTTCCTTACCCACTTCAAATATGAGTAGCTTTGCAATTCACTGGAGTCTGGAAGACAACTGCATCATAGCCTATCATGTCCCAATCTGGAGGATCCCTTCATAGGCTTTTTTGCACCATGAAAGATTTCGAACTACATTTGGATCACGTCAGCTTCATGCTTTCAAGTACAAATATTTTCCTACAGATTGTCGGCGTTCCTGATAAGGTAATGGGCGAGGAACTTTGTGCTTGCATTAAACTGAAGGAAGGGCAAACAGCAACATCTGAAGAAGTCAAAGAATTTTGTAGAGGAAAGGTATGTAACTGAGGAGTTTCTGGTTTCCTTACAGATTGCATGATTTTACGTTCTCTTTGAGAGAGGTTGTTCATTCCTCGTGGTTTTGACAACTAACTGTAATGTTGAAGCGTTAACATGTACGTGTGTACGTACGCACGCCAACTTCTTAATACGATATTGTGTAAAGGTGAGACCTGAGCAGTTTTCATATGTGACATGTGAATTTCCCTGATTATCATAGCTGAAGTATCTTGTTAATTCTGATGGAAGTAAAACATCATCTAAATACCCCATTTGAAACGTTCCTTATTGATCAAGAAAGTTGCAACTATAGACAACTCTCTGTTGATCTCGAAGGGAAAACCTCGTCTTTAGTAAAAAAGTCAAGAACTTGAAAAATTCGCACGTCTTATATCTCAAGAAAGATGTCATTGGTGAGTTTCTTTCTTAAAGTGTAATTACAAAGAAGCTCACGTTATACCATTTCGTCATCAATGAAATTTGACGATCATCTGCTGTGAGAAAAGTGTTATACTTGGAGGGTAGTATTGCAGACGTGTACTTAGGCTTCCTTGGAGGCTCAAGGTATTTGCCCCGGAATTCCCCCTACTTAGCAAGCAATCATGACTTGAATTTGGCCATGAAGACAACACTTTTTGCCCAGATATCCAGATCTTTACTGCTCAATTGGGGAAGGGAAACTTGAAAGGCTGCTGTCCACGGCTCGGTTTCATCCGCCTATGTGCCAGTAATCTGTGAAGTGGATGGTATACCCTACCAGTAAAAATTGCTTTGTGACGACATTGATATCATTATTTGGCCACATGCAAAAACATTTCATAGTGGTTTTTCGCCAATGGCCTTGGTGTCTTGCGTCTCCCTAATATCGGTAATTTTACTCTCAAGGTGTTATTGTATCACCGTTGTATAGCGTCTTGTGCACGATTAGCGTTTACACGACTGCTGCACTAAATGCCAGTAACTTGTGGCAGTCAGAGATGCAGGCATGAGGTCACGTGATAAACCTCTACATGATATCGGTACAATTTTGTAATTTTGTGTTGTGCTATAAGATTTTTCTTGACAAGATCAAAACCTTTAATCTTGCCTTTTTTGTATTGCAGATTACACATTATAAAATTCCGAGGTACGTGGAATTTGTTGATTCCTTTCCAATGACTGTTACATTAAAAGTGCAGAAGGTCAAACTTCAAGAAATTATGACCGAAAGGCTGGGACTTTGATGTGTGTTCTATGTTGCAATACAATAAAACTCAAATACATAAGAACTACGATTCAGGTTTATGGTATTAAAATGATGAGAGGGTGATAGCTAATGTGAAAAGCCTTTTCCGGTTATACGTAGTTCGCTAAAGTATGTCATTTCTGTTCTTTTGTTACATCGTTATTGTTGTAATGTTGTTGCTAACAGCAACTACAATGATATATTTTTGTTACAAAAAGACTACCTTGCACTGTAAAAAATATCTTTTAACTGTTGTAGAATAATAAAACAAAAACTGAAGAAATGCAAAGAGGAAACAGAAAAAGTGCTGTCAATTTTTGCAACAAATTGGCAGCACCTTTTCTCTTATCTTTATATATTTCTTTATTATTTTGTGTTCCGTATATCTACAGAACTTTTTACAGTGTGGAAAATATTTTAGTAAACTGTCCACAGTATCCTATTACTACTAACAGAGTTTAGTTAAATATAGTATCTTGACTCTAAGTCCGAGTGTTTTGATTATCATTTTGTGCGTGTATATCAACGAACATGCCAAATGTATACAACTGTATTACTCCTATTATGAGCACCAATTGTGTACATACAGGTGTCTGTTTGGCACTCAAACCAACAATTATCGAGGAGAGAAAGAAAAGAAAACACAGGAAGTGCATGCAGTTATACTGGTTCTTTTCCCTTTCATTGACAATGAATGACAAAATTCTGTATTTACTAAGAACATTTTCTTTGACGAGATGTGTGAGATGATGTTATCCTCACGTGGTTCAATCATTATTGTTGATCGTTGATCAGTACTGGAAGAGGCAAATAGTGGAAATAAATTGTTTGCAATCTACTAAAAATCGACTACGTTGATCATCGTAGCATGGAGGCTAAACCTGCCACTCAGTACATCTCTTGGTAAGCATGCAGGTAAGCTGCGGATATTTCAGCAAGTTTTCGCTTCGTTGAATGCTATTTCACTATTTTGTTTTGCTGGAATCCTCATTTCGCATTTGGCATTTCACCTTTCCTGATACGAATTTGTTTTCTGTGTAGGTGTCAGTCAAAATGCCGAGAAAATTACGGACTAGTGCATAGTTTCTGGCCGGGGGGGGGGGAGGAGTGGACCCCAACGGAAAAGGCTGCCCCCATAGAGAAATTTTTCCAGTTTCGTTGGTAATTTTATCGGATACCTTTAATATGTAATCTCCGACGGCGACTTATTTCCCCGACGGTGTAATTGTTTTTGCTCTCAGGGATCGCTTGTGTTCGATAAAAAATCAACTTTTCTCCAATTACGCTATAAGCCACAAGTTTATTGAGTTTTGAATAAAATCCCAAAATGTGATTTTTTTTAAAACAATAGATTCAAATTCTCGATGCGCTTTGCTCGGGAGATCTCTTCAGGCATCGCGTCAACTTTTCCGCGGCTTCGATTTGCTGCCCCTTCCCCGTCCAGGAACTAAGGACCCTTAGGGGAAACCCTGATCCTGACTCCGCCTCTAGTATGATGAAAAAGTAACACAGTAATAATACATCGCAACCTCGTATTCATTAGTGAGAAACATTACTCTATCGTATTTAAACGTGCTGCTTGTTAAAGTTGTTGTTACAAGCAGTGAACTATATTTACAGGTACTGGGTATTGTTGAATTTTAAAGGGTTGTTTTACTCTAGAAGGCGATGAGATTTATATAAACTTTACTTCGTCAGTGTTTAAGTTATGGCTATCGTAAATAGTTTGAAAGTATAAACATAACATTTTATTGAAGCAAATGTTTACATTTTTATTATTTTGATGCTTACAAACCTATCGGTGTAACTTAATAATGTTATAACTAACTTTATGACTATCATTGTACTATGTTACAATTGCATATACACGTTTAATCTCCTAAGCCTTTGAACTTAACCTTTGGCGGCGACACCATTCAACCGAGCTACCACGTGCACTTCGATGAATTCTTTAACACTTGAAATCAGTCATTACTTCTAGAGGAAAACCAGAAAAGGCAAGGGCGTGGGGGGGGGGGGTTCGAGAGGCCAGTCGAAAGTGTGGTGGGAGGAAGTATGCTTCCGCTCCCAATTTAAGGACGACAACCCCTTGTTTGTTGTCTCTGTAAATAAGTGTCAAAAAATTGCAGTAATTTTCCTTACAATTTGCTCAAATGCTCAATTAATGCACCAAATTGCATCTAAGGACCCTCAAATGTTCAAAACTTTTCAAAAGGAGGGGAGGGTACCCTCCTCCAGGACGACATTACGAGACGACGTTCATTCCCCTCCCGCAGTCAGGAACAGCTTCCTACGCCTATGGCTCATTTATGTGTGAGCGCTTTAACATTATAGTGGTGGGTGGGTGAGGGAGTAGGATGAGAGCTTGAATGTGAATCTCATGTGACTGTTTTATTTTTCAGTTTTTTAGATCCTCTTTCAATTAGGAGGGGTTCAGATGCTTTACGGGTTCCTCAAGTTGATCTCCCCGCTACCAAAGTGGGATTGAGAGAATTATTCTACCCATGACAACCATTGTTCATTAGAAAAATCCACCCTTTGAAAGTTGACGTCATGTCTTGGCCGATAGCGTCGCACTTGGCCGATTTTTTTTTAACAATAGAAAACCGCAAACAACAAAATGTCCTTGACATATCTACCAGGTCCTCTCAGCCCGACAAAAGACTGGGATATCAGATTCCCTTAGAAGTATAGGCAGTCAAAGGACCAGGATGTAATCTGCAAGAATGTGGCTTTTTTGTCAGTTGTAAAACAAGGAGAGACTTCAAGGACAAAAAAAGTTTGTCCAATTTTCAAGGGAGAGAATTCTCTAATGTGTATCTCCGAATGGCAAATGTTACACCAGCTTTATGTCTTCTTTCTCATGGTATCTAGTTCAAGTTAAATTGAACTGTTTGACCACAACGGAAGCTGTGTTTAGAGTTCTGTAAAATCAAAGTATATCTTTCTTTCTTTCTGAGCATGCAGTGATTTTTTATACACGTGAAAGGTACGTCTTAGTTGTTCCTGTTTTGATACCTCAATAAAATGTCGTCCTTTTCTATAAGCACTTGCGATATTTTTTTCTGAATAAACTAAAACACAGAAGATATCTGTAGAATACTTAAATTTGTCGAACCATCTTGCCTTCAAAAACAGGGTCACGGAAAAGGTTTAGAGAGAAATCATTTGATAGCCTTTTAAAAACACCTGTGGATCATTTTCAAAATAGTGGGAAAGTTTAGATATGCCGCATGACTTGTTGATAGGCATAATGAAGAAATTTTAAAACTTGCTCGAAGAAAGATGTTTTCGTACGAAGCAAAAGTCTATGGGATAATCGTGGAATTAGTACAATATGAACGTGGTGTTACATAAGCAAAGTGGCCATTTTGTTTTTCCCAGACGAGATCGTAAATGCTCTTAACCTTTCAAACCCAAGGCAACTCATTTAATATGGAAAAGAGAAACTTTTGTCTCCTTACTATAAACTATAGGCGTAAATCTTCCTTTCCTTCAAGTATCTAATTCGGTACAACGATGCTTTACTCATATTTGCCCTTTCAGTTTGTCAAACGGTTGGCTTATCGTCGATATCCTGACGACCAGGAAATTTGAAAAGGTGAAGTCTGCTGTAAAATCTTTATGAAGCCATGTTTTTCTTATTTTATGCAATTCATGTAAAATGAAAATGTGTAGCGCTTGATACTATAACAGAATTTAAAATAAAGAAAAAACGTAACCAGTATTTTGCCATGAATTATTTCATTTCTCGCAAGTCTTTGATTGGATACATTATTTATTTATAGTTATATACCTATCTCTCCGTCCGTCCGTCCGTCAAATAGTCGAGGTGTCCGTCCATTCATGTTTTTACATAATTGCATAGGTGCCTTAAATCAATTTTCATAGCATTTTGTTGACATTTAAATACTATTATTCTGTCTGAGGCTACTTTTGAACACTAGCAAGTTAAGGTCAAAGGTCATTTATAGATCAAAATTGACCATCGTGTGAAAAACGTCAGAAGGTATCTCTTCTCTGCTAGAGTACCACATCTTGAAAACTGATGATACCTTTCCCCTGTAGTAATTCTTAAGGGTTGTACACAGATGCTTCACTTCAAGTCATCAAAGGTCAAAGGGTAACGTACTTTTGAAATTGATCTTCAGCCATTACATGCTTGTCAGTTCGTTAAAAGTTAACTTATTACAGCGTGAACACAAAGAGGTAAGGTAGTAGCCTACTTTTGTTGGCGACGCATGAACACCCTCTCGAGTGTAGTTTATTGCCTTGACTGTCCATCGAAAATAGTTTTAATAAAACGAAACATATTATGACTGAGTGTTTTACACACTTGATATGTTGTTTTAATATCAAAAGTCCCAAGCCAGATACGCTGTATATAACATATCCAACTTTTCATTGTCTAATAAGCTTTTGACATCTCCAGATCGAGAGCTTCTTAGACAATGGGTAAAGTGCTCTGGGCCCGTATCAAACCAGGACGAGGAAAACAATGCATAGATAAAGAAATCAAAGAAATTCTACCCAGGTTAGGTGAAAAGGTCTATAATATAGTATTTTCAGATGCAAGCTTTACAGCACTATAACGTCGGTACGGTTTACACGAAACTTGGCACTAAGCATAGAGTTTGCAACCTTTTGGGTTATATTAAAAGAACTTTTCATGAGCATCCAGCAGATTTTCCTCTGTATATTCTTGTTTCGTCACCGAGGTCCGGTTACCTGCCCAGTTCTGACTCGGCAAATATAGTACCCTCATTTTGGTGTACGTGACTTTAATATTTAATCATCTTTGACTGAAATCATGTGGCACGTTTTCATAGTGAAACTTGTGACAGGCCAACAAAAATACCTGAATTATGCTTTTCAACTGTATGGTAACAAACATCAACACGTGAGCACGATAAAAACCACACATGCACTTTTTACATACAAACCGAGGACCTCATTGTTATCTCCTTTGTGTTTGCTTCCTTAACCCTAACTTTAACAATAGATTGTCTATTGTTGAAACTTCCGAGGACTTGAGAAATCTATTGAATTTCCTTTTGAGGACCTGAAGTCCATTGTTTAGGTCCTCAGTCTGAATGCCAAACAAACTCACTCCCACACCAACAAATATATATAAACACACATATACATGCAGCACACCCACACGCAATCATTGTGTACCGTTCTTTTGTTGTGAGTTTGTGAGCTTAAGTTGAACGACTTAGTTCTCAAGATGAATTTAATGAAAATAGAGATGTGTCTTTGTTAGTGACCATTTCTGGTCTTCTATCAACATTATATCATTATCTGAGGTTACTTTATTTCACGGAATGCCTATACAAAAGAGTTGAAATAGTCGCTTCTAACAGGCGTCCCTGCATGGGACTGCGCTGATATTTTTCTCACTATTTAACCCCAGACAGAACTGAAAACGCTTATAATCACCAACAAAGGAAGAGCTGTTCGATTTTAATCTTGTTTCTTCATCAAAGACCTTTCACGGATATTATTGACCAAAATTTCCTTCGACATCCTTTTCTGTCTTTCATTAATGACTTTTAAGTCCCGCTTGAAAACTATTACTTTTTGGAATTTATCGATAATGACTTCAACCTTAAACTCCTCTTACAATAGACTACGACGGTTTAACATGAAACTCATCGCCCGTTTTTGAAGTGAGACAAGTGAATCAACCCCTTTCAAGAGATCAAAGCTTGAAACAGTAAGTATGAAAAATTCATAAATACTAAGCAAGCAGGTGGCACTAGCACAGCACACCTAACTGCAGCATAAACAGTTTAAAACTTAAACAGAAGAAAAAGTAAAACAGCAAGCAGCTCAGATTAAGTAAACTTTAAAAAAGAGTAGTTTCCTGCGGGGTTTAAAATGGTCCCCTGAAGCTTCATTTTTTGATTCCCTGCTGAAGGCAAAATGAATCTATGCAATCACGCGGACGATTGTGTGGGTATATGTGTGTATGTGTGTGTGGATGTATGTATGTGTTTTTGTGACGCTTGACTTGTAAACAGGATATCACTAGCAGGATAACAGGATATGGCACTAGCACAGTACATCTAACTGCAGCATAAACAGTTTAAAACTTAAACAGAAGAAAAAGTAAAACAGCAAGCAGCCCAGATTAAGTAAACTTTAAAAAAGAGTAGTCTCCTGCGGGTTTAAAATGGTCCCCTAAAGCTTCATTTTTTGATTCCCTGCTGAAGGCAAAATGAATCTATGCAATCACGCGGACGATTGTGTGGGTATATGTGTTTATGTGTTTGTGTATGTATGTATGTGTTTTTGTGACGCGTGACTTGTAAACAGCCTGAGGATATCTCGAGATCGCAATAATGGAAAATTTCATACTTGGTTATATAGAATCATTACATTAAGGGGAAGATGCCTATCGTTTTTGGTGGAGGGTAAAGGTCACGCGAGGTTACCAGAGGTCAAAAACCGAAAACCTTGTAAAAACGATACCTCTAGGTAGGAAGCATGGATGCTTTTCATACTTGGCATGTGAATGCGTTATAATCAAAAGATAAACCCTATCGATTTTAATAAAGGTCAATTAAAGGTTATCTGAGATCACCGGAGGTGAAAATACGAAATTTTTAAAAACTGTAAACACGAAAGCTCAAGATAGCAATGATGGACAATCTTCATACGTGTTATATAAGTTTATCGTATTAAACGGAAGAACCCTATCGTTTCCAGTGGAGCTCAGAAGTCTGAAAACCATTAAAAAACACGATAATTCAAGATAGGGATGAAGGATCCTTTCATACTTCGTATATAGATGTATTACTTTAAGAGAGAGGGAACTTTATGAGTTTGTTGGAGATAGAAGGCTATATTACGTCATCAGAAGTGAACTACGAAAACCTCGTTAACTAGATAGTGGGCGTTACCTCCAAATCGTGTCCGGCGTTTCGTGACTTACAGAAAGCTAAGGCTGAATTTTTCTACCATTCTAAAGATAAATTTTAGAGAAACAACATTTTTTCACAAGCGTAACTGTTAAAATAATAATACTAATATTAAATTACCCAATTATGAGCACGTGAAAAGGATGCTGTCATTACGGCATGATTAGAAATACCATACTCTGAACGAGTTCTCTGGTGGCGTAGTGCATAAGAGCTCGGTTTCCCTCCTATGAGTTTGGTCTAGCAATCCGCCTCTCACGCGGGAGGCCCGGGTTCGATTCCCAGGTCGAGTCATACCAAAGACTTTAAAAATGGAACCTTC
>WURT03305815.1:0-24792 GCA_009936505.3 Holothuria glaberrima
AACCCCGAACCTCCCGGTTGCCAAGCTTCATCGCTTCAAATGCCACCGCCTTTATCCACTCGGCCACAGCACCGGTTTGCGACTGCTTATCTCCTCTAGATAAAAATGTTCACTTTAGAAAATTCACTTTCTTTGCTTCTTACAGGCATCAACTTTCTACGCCCTAATCAAATGAACATCAATGTAGCCACATGGGGACGGCTTATGAAACGGCATGTACCTACCTCCAACATACCCCCAGATGTATCTCAGTCTCCCCATTTAACCCCCGGCCCAAAGGAAAGAGGATCCATCAAATCATTATCATTCGAGCCAATTTCCCCCAGTTCTGAAAGAAAAGAAGAAAAACCTGGTGGAGAGGTTGAGGTACCCATGGATAGGTCAGCCAGTCAGGAACCTGAGCCAGAAGTGAAGGTAAACTCATTGTTTCTCTATCCCAGGGTCAGTGTTTCTCTATCCCAGGGTCAGTGTTTCTGTATCCCAGTGGGCAGTGTTTCTACACACCCTTGGAAATTTGGGATGCTTAAATTTGATCATTGTTAATTTTTTTTATTTTATTCGATGTTTAAAGTGTACCTAAAGTCTGAAATTTCGAAAATATATGTTTCAAAGCTTGGAAAATGCATCCAAATCGTTCAACTCCCATCTTCAAGGGACATTCCTGAGCTGAGATGTAAAACATTGAAGCTTATTTACTCAATTTAAAATGGTAGATTTGCACAATAATTTGTGATGTCATTCTTGCACTACTCAAATTACCATCTTTGTTTTTCTTTGTTTCCTCAAAAGCCAATGCATCTTTGTGTCAAAATGTGATCACTCTTTTTACTGTTATGAGGTGACTTGGCTGTGTAATCCCTCTCCATACAACATACTATGTGAGGGAACTGTAAATGTTTCAAAGTCATATTACCATCTTAATTTCAAAATGAAACAAAAGCAGGTAATGTGAGTTGTACAAGAAGGACATCACAAATTATTGGGCAATCCAGTATCTCAAAATTATTGATTTAATTTCAACATTTTAAATTTCAGCAATGGAGTAAGCTATGAAAATGGGAGTTGGATGAATGAAATCCATTTTCCAGCCTCTAATATACATATTCTTGTAATTCTAGACTTAAGATCCACTTTAATTCGATTTCTCACCTTGTTTGTTAGCAGAATATGGGTAGACTTTATCGGAAGGTTTGTGTGTAATAAAAGAAGAGTAGGAAGCCTTTGAGAAGGACTTTGATTGGTCAGAGGGACTGGAGTAATGGAAGAGCAAATGTAGAGAAATTTTATCATTATCTGAGTAGAATTTAAGAGTCTACTTTGAATACCAAACTGTTACCAAGAAACTGACAATTTTAGTGAAGAAATTAAACATTGCAGAGTACTTGATAATAAATCAACTTCTTTGACACAAAGCATTCTTAAAGTACGAATCAAAGCTTTTAGCTTTTTTTTATCATAAAAATTATTTTGATAATTACTTTAAGATTTTTGTGCATGATTAAAGAAGTGTATGAAATTCTTTAAAAAGAATATCTGAAGTGAGCAGTTTTGTGGAATAGCTGTTAAGTGGAGATTTTATTTTAAGAGTCCTTAGTACACAAAGTGTGTTTCAGCCAGTGATTGTAGCTGACAAATGTGAAAGTTTTGAAATTGGTATTCTCCCACAGTATGGCAATGTAAGATTTTGCAGAAGTGCATTGTGGGATATTTCCACTTTTGTTGTATCAATGACAGATTCGGCCCGATAAAGGGATTTCATGTGATGTCATGCGATTGGGATTACCTGGCAGTAAAGGGCAAAACATGTGCAGCAAGTGTATTTACAGCACACATACCACAGAAATTTCTACCTACTGTGACACATGCATGGCATAGCCATAAATACTACTGTCACACAATGGATGCTTACCCTTCAAAATCAAAGAGAGGTGCAATCATGTGACCTCAGTGAAACACCTATAGTAACATTGTATTAGTAAACAGTCTTTGGATTACAAGTGTAAATTGGGAAATTACTTGTACCAAAAAGTGTTTGGTTGTGAAGGAAATAGTAACTGTAACTATAATAAGTATTAAAAATAATACTAATACTAGTATGAATTACTCGTTAAGTTTGGCTGAACTGTTTAACAGGGTAAATCTTGTTGACTTAAAGTATGTGTATTGTATGCGGAAAAATTGGTGAATCAGATCTGTTGGTAAAGAAAGCTCCTCGCGCATCTTTAACATCTTTAACATGGAGCATGCCTTTCCCTTTGGAGTACATTCATGCTTTGACTTGTCAAGCTAAAAAATGTTTTATGTTCTCATAAGTTATGCAAAGCATCCAGCTACTACTTTAATTATTATTTAATGGACTGAAATTGCATGAAAAATGTTGAAAATGATATAATTCATGGAATTCTGGAAGAATAGTCTATTTTGAGAAGCATGTGCACTGTGTGTTTAGTGTGTGAACTGTAATGAGGTTATGGGTTTCCATAATTTGGACATGAAATGGTTATGGCCAAATTATGAATTTTTATTGTATGTAAGGTACAGAAATGCTGGATATTGTACATGAGGAAAAAAATAATTTTACATCAGACATGAATATTGAAATTTGTTGGTGATTGTTACATGGCAAAAAATTTAGCAAGTGCTTAGTGTACTCCATGCTTTTTTCATAGCACTATTCAGGGTTTCTGCCAACGGTGGTTGAGTTTGGTTCCCCTGTGTCAATAGATGAGAGTGGTCTGGAATATGAAACAATTGTCACATTGGCTATACTTCTCTCCACAGGATGCCATGTCAGCATTTGACTTTCTAGCCATCAGCAGTCCAGGGTCTCCACCATCAGACAAGAGACCTAGCCCAGCCCCTAGAACACAACCACCAGTTCCAGCCCCTAGGTCAAAGGTACAAAACACACAGAAGGAATCTCAGAAAACAATATTACAATTAGATAAAGAAGGGTAAGATTTATAAATCATTTAGCTATCTCCAAGTGTACATTGCGGCTTTATGCCTAAAAGTTATCGCTCACAGCTTTACACGTTCTGAATTCATGTCCATTATCTGAAAGTGCATGTGTGTGTGTGAGGTATGTGTTTATGTGTGGTAGGTGTGTTTGTGTGGATGTGTGGTATGGTTGTGGATGTATTGTATGTTTATGTGTGGTAGGTGTGTATGTGTGGTGTGTTTAGGTGTGGTAGGTTTGGTTTTGTGTGGTATGTGTATGTGTGTGGTAAGGGATTTGCTGTAAGACTACAATGCCATGAGGAGATAGTCAGGCAAGCCAAGTTATGATTTGATCCTTAAAAATCAGGAAGTGAATGAATGATATGTCTGGAGAAGTCATGGAAAAATCATGGAATATTTGTCATAAAGATCATGGAATGTGATGAAATTATAGATGGAAGGGAGCCCAAGAACCTTGCATACATTTGTGTTGCATTTGTGTAATAAAACTGTTGTTTTATTGAAAAATAATTGCAGGAAGTTGATTCACAAAACTGTAATACTGCCGAATTTGTCCCCTTTGTGAGTAGATAGAATGGCTGTTACCCAAGCCAAAGCAGATGGCATGAGAAAGCAATTAACTGCATGAGATTGTGGTCAACTAAAATCCTGATATACATATTTATGTTGTATTAACAGTCAAAATTTATAAGCATCTTTTTTCACAGATTTTACTTTTCTTTGATCTTTATTCTCTCTCTCTGTTACCTTGTATCTCTCCAGAATTACAAGGATGTCAATGAGCCAGTTTCGTTGCATTGCTGTCCTGGGTAGGGGTCATTTTGGGAAGGTACTTTTGACAGAATATAAAAATACAGGAGAATATTTTGCTATCAAAGCTCTCAAGAAAGGGGACATTATATCCAGGGACGAAGTTGAGAGGTAAGCTTTATCAGTCATGATCACTTGGGATGTGTTTCTTTTTGTTAGCAAACCCCCTATTTTCCAGCCTGTTATATTTTACTTACCTTGTAAATTAGTTGAAATGCACAGCTTCACCCTACCTCCCTCCCCCTCCTGCTGGCCTGTCACTCACAAGGGATCCTAGGGCAGAGTAATCATTTTCAAACCTCCTTGTTTGAAATCCTGCCTATAACCCCACTCATACCCCATATTGAATTGACCTTTCTCTTTATTTTAAACCAGCAGTGGCTATTATATAAGTGATGTTTGTGATAAGCCTGGAACACTCTTATAAAATATCAGTACTAACACTGCACATTGACTCTGCTTGAAAATTGGGAAAATTCTGATGTCATATAAAATTAAATTACATTAATCATGCCTAAGGACTACATCTCCGTAGGATCTTTTGTTACTTGCATGTGAGTGTTGCATGTTAGTGAGTTAAACATTGGAACTGAGGTACAGCATATATTTTGCATAACACACAGTTTTTCTGTGCATGTTTGTGTTCATGTGTTTGTAAACCAGAGTGCTTTAAACTTCCATTTTTTTTCCAGTAGGTATTAATATCTGAGCTACAGAATGATAACAACGTGTTGATGTCATTGGTTACTTCAAAAACAGTGTGTTATACATACAGACATAACAGGATCGTAAGAGTCCCATTTAAAATTGTCGCAATGATCATATAAAAGCATCCATCCAAAAAATGCTCATTTATCTATTGCTTTACAGTTTACTCTGCGAAAAACGAGTTTTTGAGACTGCCAACTCAATGCGTCATCCATTCCTTGTCAACCTGTTCGCTTGTTTTCAAACGGACCAGCATGTATGTTTTGTTATGGAGTACGCCTGTGGAGGGGATCTCATGATGCATATTCATACCGATGTTTTTACGGAACCTAGGACTGTGTAAGTTTTTGGTCGGCAGATGCTATTTTACTAGTTAGAAAGGAAGAATTCTTCATTTTAGGGTCCTGTAAAAGATTCATTCTGTGGCTGTTGGGCCATTTGTAAGAAAAGTATGAGCTTTATCTGAAATATTTAATAACAGTTTCCCTCCTAGTAAAGTTCAAAGGATGACAAGAAGGTATTTACAGATGTTTAAGATTATGATGAAACTTGTAAACAAATTAGTGAATGCAATATTTGACTTCATGCAATGTGAAATTTGCAAGTATTTAACAACTGTTGAACCATACATTAATTTCCCCTCAGCAGCAGCCTTGAAACGTTTATAGCTTTCATCATTGTATTCATGGTTGTTATAATTGCGTGACAAAACCCTGTACTTCTAAGTGACTGTGTCTCTCATATTCAGGACCTCATGACAGAATTTATTATTAACTAAATAGAGTTTTTAGTTAGAAACTCAACTCTAATGAGTGTTTGGTTTCTTTTTTTATCCTCAGATTCTATGCTGGCTGTGTTGTTTTAGGTCTTCAATATCTTCATGATAGGAAAATCGTTTACAGGTCAGAATTTAAGGTTTTCTTTTTTATTAGGTTTGGAAAGAGCATCTCATTTATAAATTAAGAGGGAATCATGAGAAAATCGCCCAAGAAATGTTTGTCTTTCATTCTTAGTGTCCTTGGTTCCTTATGACACTTCAACACTGACTGATGTGGTGAATCAGGTTCACAGTTTTAAAGAATAGCATAGGAGCACTGTGTGTCTAGGCATTTATTGTTGCTATTTATTGGGTTTCTGACATTTTCATTCGATCTAGCTGGCAGCCAAGGGTGAGAAAGACATTTTCCAATTTTACGTTGTCCTTAGATATCTTTCCTAAACACTATTTTTTTTTTATGTCTTTAGGGTCACTTGATAGAATAAAGATTAGAGGATTTTTTCAGAGAATGAAAGTTGTTAAGTGTTAAGAATTTGCTCCAAAATCAATCAGTCCAGTTTTTTTCTGAATATTTTGTCAAAGTTTCTTTTGGAAAGGGGTATATTAGTTAATAAGCACATTTCAAGTTCTGAGTGTCTGTGTTTTGATATTTAGATTGGGGTTCTGACTTCGGTTAGAAGGTGAAGCACTTTCTTTTGGTGTCGTCAGGAGGGGGAGGATGTGGTTCAGGTTTAGTTATCGCTTTTTTTTTTCGAAGAGTTAAATCAGTCAGAACATTACTCTTCAAATTATGAACATATGTGTTTTGATACTATAGCTTCAGGTGTCAGTAGGAGTTGTTAACCCTTCCTTTTAGTGTTTTGTTCAGATTGGTTTTAGCTAATGTGGTAGGGTGGGTGGGGGAGGTAGGTAATTGGTTTGGTATATGAGGTAAAATTATGACTGGACATCCTGACGTGAATTCTTTGAAATGATTGCTTTTAGCATTATCTCAAACTGATTTTTTGTCTTTCTTTGCAGAGATTTAAAGCTCGATAATCTTCTCCTAGATCAAGAAGGATTTTTGAAAATAGCAGATTTTGGTCTTTGTAAAGAAGGTATGGGCTATGGTGATAGAACAAGCACATTTTGTGGCACACCTGAATTTTTGGCTCCAGAGGTCCTCACAGAGCCCAACTACACCAGAGCTGTTGATTGGTGGGGACTTGGTGTTCTTATATTCGAAATGTTGGTAGGGGAGGTAAGGAATTTTTTTCACATTATTACATCATCTTAGATATTAACTTTTGTATGCAAGCAGTTTGCTGCTGACGTTTTGGTTTGACCAGGGAGTTGCCATTTGAATGGAGATTTGTCTTCAAAAATTTTTATGAACCTTGTCCCTAAATCTGTCTCAGGACACACAATCCTGCCTTTGCAAACTTTTTGAATTTTCACCAAGGACAGGGGCCCTGGAGGACCCATTAAATTTCCTTTGAAGACAGGGATCTTACCGACAGCTCCAAACGCCCTCTTTCGGTTGGGATGATCTGGAAACCATTGCTCTGTACAGAAATCTATAACCTAATGGGACTCTCCCTATCTTACTGCCATGTGCAGTAGAAAATAAATGAGGTGCCACAGTTAATATATATGTGCAATTCAAGCTGTGACTTATATCTTTCGATGGGGAAGTTCCTTTTCTTTCGGAGTTTTCTCTAAGTTTAGTTTTTCTCCCCTATTTGTGAACCGTATTGATGGTATTATGACAACATATTACGGTCAAAATGCATTTTTAGGTCTTCAAACTTTAGTATTTTTCTTGCCTCTCCGCACTGAATCGCATTTTCTGAATGTACTGTGAGGGTAGCTATGTTTGTATACGAACATTTCACGAAGAGAAAAAACTTGGCACTCAGTGCCAATTTACCGAAAAGACCATTTTTCGGGGCCTAGATTTAGCAAAATCTCCATTTTTTTCCATGGTTACTGAAGTTGAGGAATTTTGGTGTGATTTTGCTGAACAAAACTAACAGAAATTTTAACATTACTTGTTGTGGTTACTGTCATATACCCATTCTGCGAAATCTGTATCGGGACAGAAAAATAACCTCATGCAATTTAGCATCGTTATAATTTTAGGTAGGAAAGTGTATTAGTCATGACTGGAGTGATTTAAATCCATTTTGTGACCTTAGTTACCCTTTTACGGCAAGTGTATATTGGCTATACGTTAGTGTGTGTGTGGTGCTAATGGTAAAAGCATACAGCTTGTATTACACAGTTATGGCTAGTCAGGGTAACCCTACCTCAGGGTAATGTGTTAACATGTAGTCTTGTCACATATACCACAAAGTACGAGACAGTGCAAAGACCATATGCAAACACGTTATCTCGCATACTGTTATGGCTGGTTGTTTACGGGAGCTGTAGCCCTGCCACGTACTACAGTGTGTGTGTGTGCGGCGTATGCAAATTAGCACCGCACACAGAGTTTTATTGCACCTAGCTGTATTAAGAGGATTGTTATATTACATGTCGGCAACTTCATGACTTTGAGATATTGAAGACTAATCTCCTGTCTAATAGCATCTCCCTGGTTTGACCAGGCACAAATAGTTGTAACCTCCTTTAATGTAGTCACTTCTTCAAAATGGAGAACATGGTTAAAATGATAGGCATAAAAGATGCGGTATAGATACCAAAGTACCATTCTGAGTAAATTTTTCATGTTAGTCCGGATATAAGAGTCTCGGGGTGAAACTTTGATCAAGAAATGAATACTACTGAGTATGAATATTGATTTCAATTCAACAGAAAAATGTAAGATGATACAGGATATTTACCCGATTGTCAAACTGAAATATTGTCAAGTATAGAGTGTTGTCATAAACAATCAGCAAGTTTGACTTCACAGCATTACAGTGCTGGCCAAGAAGAATTGCTGTTTGACTAAACCAACTACAGAGATAGTCTATACCAGGGGTTCTGATGTGTTTTGGGGTGTTAGCCACTTTCACTTGAGGTTAACTTGAGACTTCACTTTAATCTAATTTAATACAGTACAATACAATACATTGCAGTACAATACAATTCTTATTCAATTGAGAGGACATCATTAATCAGCTTGTTACCTTAATAGAATTTGGGGCTTTTTGAAAACCTCCACAAGAACCTAGGGTCTCTGCTATTCACCTTGACTAAAGGGAAATATTGCATTCACATTGTATCAATCATTGAAACAAAGACAGAAAAAAAGTTGACAATACTTAACCATCAAGGCCCACCATTGAACTCTGACAATAACCTTCACAAAATGTTGCATATAATAAGAGTTATGAAATGTTTCATTGTTTGAAAGTTTGGGTGACCAAATTTTTTGTGAGAAAGGGAAAATGGGAGCTTTGTTGGGCCTCGGGACAACTATACCCAACCCTTGTACATGTAATGTAAACACAGTATTAACCTTCGAGGTTCATAGGCTTTGTAGCTGGCAGTGGCAGCACCAGGATTTTAAAAGTGGGGGCAAATGGAGGACAAAAGAATATGTTGGGGGGCAAAAATTTTTTGCAGAAAGTGCAAGCTGTGGTGGGTGAGGTCCAGGAGCCTGCTCTAGGGCCCTTGGTGGGGCTTCAGGGGGCGTAACCCCCGGAAACTCTTAGGTTTTAGCATACCTCTGGGTGAAAAATTAAGTCTAAGAATAGGAAAACATTTTGGTTCGTTATGCATCATCAAATGCAAAGATTCCAAACAATTTTACTGTATAAGGCTATTTTCTACCCGTCAGGCCACTATACTTTTAGGCAGATGGGGTCCAGGACCCCACCTTAGTGCCCCAGGTGGGGTCCAGGGGCGAAGCCCCCAGAAGCTCTGAGGTTTTAGCATATCTCTGGGTGATTAAGTCTCAGGATACTATCCTGAGATCTGATTGGAAAGGGTGGGGGAAACAGGGAAAATGCCCCCCATGTAGCACTGCTACTAGTAGCTGGGAATGTTATAGTTCAAACTCTTCCTGGGTTACAAAATATTGTAAATTATCCATCTAATAATTCTGAGTCTTATGGCATCTTATTTTGTTTTCATTTCCCTTCAGTCTCCCTTCCCCGGGGATGATGAAGAAGAAGTGTTCGATAGCATCGTTAATGACGAGGTCCGTTACCCAAGGTTCCTGTCCTCTGAGGCTATTGCCATCATGAGAAGGGTAAGTAACATGGGAGCTGTGGTGGAGCTTGTGGCAACAATCCTCAGCCTTTACCTCCTGTAATTGTAGCAGCTAGGATACCCTAGTGATCGCTTGTACCCCCATTACATCCCAACTGTTGGCAGCAGTTCTGGTGATACCTCTGTACCAGCATGAAAGAGGGTTTTATATATAGAAAGGATTCTTCCACTGTGTAGAATGTATTTTAGGTAATATAGACAATGAATAAAAGTGGAGTCACATAAAACGTTGTTGCCTAGCAATGTTAGGGTCAAGGGTTCAATCCTCAGCAGGGTCATTGCAAGGAGGGTTTGTGGTCTTTTTAGCTCTTACCAGTTAAGCTGGTGTGAGCTTATATCGTCATAAGGCGTCTGTCTCTGTCTGTCTCTCTGTCTGTCTCTCTGTCTGTCTGTCATATCCCATGTATTATTCATATAATTTATTCAAAGTTGGTTACAATTATCTCAGAGTGAGAGGCCTTAAGAGGGGTGTGAGAAGTAAGATCAAAGTTCATCTAATGGTCATTTCATGCCGTAGTTTGCTAAATTTAAAAAGGGTCTCTCCTCATAGAGGCATTACTGAATTTTCATCACAGTTGGTCAGAGGTATAACTGGAATGGAAGGATTACAAGCTTATGCCCAATTTCAGATCAAAGATTGGCTTGGGGCCTTTTTGAGCAATGGATTAGAGGTTACTTTTGTGAGGGGGTACAGATTAAGTTAAAATCAGCTGTTATGATTAATACACTTCAGTGCTGCCACTAGTATTTTTTGAAACCCTTTACAGTTAGAGCTGGCCCTGTTTGAGAGAGTGAAGTGTTTATATACATGTGATGTGGAGAGATAGTTGTAAGTTCCAACCTTTAAAAGCTCACATAGAACCACTTGTGCATTCTATGACAATTTGAATTGATGGAGTTATTACACAAGTTTTGATGTATATTTGGGTTGCTATGCTGTATAGTGGCTACCTGGGGTAAAGTATATTACTGTAATCATTTCTTGTTCATTTGTTTAGAAACACATGTTTGTAGTAATAGTAATAATAATAGATCTAGAACGAGCTTCTGCACCTTACCTGCTGGTGGTGTTCTAGTTTCCAAGAGCAGTTAATGGTTTCCCTTCTGAAATGACCTTTTATATTCAAAGGATCCTCATTTGATGTAAAGTGTTGAGTCAGCTAATCACCCAACATGAAGATATTTTGTAGTGAAACTATAATTGGCTTTTTCCTAAATTTGTGGTCACTAGAATGTGTAAAATAACTGGCTTTATAGGCCTTTTGTAAGTATTGTTGCAACTTCCAGTCAGATAAATTTTTATCTTATTTTCCTGCCATAGCTTTTAAGGAGAAACCCAGATAGGAGGCTAGGATCAGGATCCAGAGATGCGGAGGATGTTAAGAGACAGAATTTCTTTAGGGTAAGACAACTTCCAAAACATTTTGGTATAAATGTTAAACCTTCATTTTTGTGTATATGTTGTAATTTTCTCTTCTTGACACTAAGATAATTTTTTTGTGTGTGTGTGGAGGTCATGCACAATAGTCAGGAAAGCATTAGTGATATTGATATTTTGCTTTTGCAAAGCTCCAATGTCTAGACATATCTGGATTGAGGGCGCTACACATATTACCCAAGTTGACCGATAGCCAATCCTAGAGAGATACCTCTGTGTATACAGCATCAGATGACCAGTACTTTAGTGACAAGTTACCTCACTGGTTGGTATGGAACACGTTGGCAGAGTGAGAGAGGCAAACTGAGAAAAAGTGTCTTGCCCAAGTACATAAAGAAATAAACTGATTGAGAAAGGAGCCTTCTATCCTTGGATCACAAATCCACTTAGCTACTTTTTCACCATGCTGTTGACAGAGGAGAATTAATCATCAGTAAAGCTGTATTCTATGGCACCCTAGCTCTCTGAGTTACAGCAAAATGGCATTACTTTGTCTAAGGTGGCAAAGTAACCAAAGTTTGTGATGAAAAGCAATTCTCCTCAGATATCAAGATTTTAAACAAATTTGGATGTTTGTGGAAAATTTATGACTCAATCAGTTATTCAGAGACATTTTTTTTTTCTTGAATTACAGAATATTAATTGGGAAGATCTATTAAGGAGAAAGGTGAAACCTCCATTTGTGCCAAAATTGGTGAGTACTGATAAAGCAATTAAAAGTCCAGATTTCCAGGAAGTTTGTTGACATTAATTGAAAACAGTAGCTTGCTGCTGTAGAGCTAGTGTGATTGTGATTTGTTTTGCTTAAAGGTCAGTACATGTTGTTGTGTTGTTATTTATAAGGTTGACAAATGCTTGCAGTAATTTAAGACTGAGAGGCATGGTTTCTGGTTGATGACACCAGCCATGATCACTGATGTCAAAATTTAGGTTAGGATGGGGAGGGGGCAGGGGTATACGAAGAGAATTATTGGGGCTTGAACTCTTAAAAGCACAGTCATCGGGGCACAACCATTCCATTACACAGTTGAAAACCATGCATTTTCAAAGCACAAATTTCTCAGCAGGAGTCAAGGAATTTTGACCAAAAATAATTCTTTGGCAATTTAGGGGTTGCGGTGCAGGCAGTTCGGTTTTCTCCACCTCTAGCCAATTTTGAGAGTAGTTTAAGTTAGTTCAGAGGAAGCTGAGTGCTTAAAGTCAGGTAAGTACTTTGACTCTCTGACGAAGTAAAGCATTGACCGAGCACTGTTCAAGGCATTCAGGAATTGTTCATCAGCAATGTTTTAAAGTTGCTAAAAATATGTGTACTATGGTGTAAATCTGGCAGTGGCTAGTATTACATTATCCTTGAGTGTGTTACATTTAAGTGCAGGAGTTAATTCACATGTTCTTCCTGTTGATAATTGATGCTTCACCTGCAGTTAGTTGTTCAGCCATTCTCTTCTGATGGTAGCATTTAAGCTTCATCAGTTTTTGTGGCATGTTGGGAAGATGAAGGGGGGGGAGGGGTCCTTTGGTGCCAAGCTGGGGCAAGTAAGGTGAGTTTGAAAAATTACAGGAATTGGAGAATTGTACCTACCCGCACCCAGCTGAAATTTCTGAAATATTCTGATGCTTAGCTGGGGGAAGTGAGGTGAATTTGATAAAAAAATATATGGATAGTGTAGTAAATTTGGTCTTCTCCCTACACCTTTGCAAGATTGTGAAATCATGATGTGCTACTGATTACTTGACCTTTTGTCCTTTTTCCATTTACAACATGGGTTTGTATGTTACATTTTCACAGCTTTGTATTAAGCATAGTCAAAATGTCTTCCTTTTGTTGTAATTCTCTCAGCATAACCTTGAAGATGTGAGCAATTTCGATGAAGAGTTTACTGCTGAAAGACCAGTCCTCACACCTCCTAAGGAAAAGCGGCATTTGTCTGCTGAAGATCAAAAGTGCTTCAAAGATTTTGACTATGTGGCTGATTGGTGTTGAAACAATTTTACAGACTGAGTGGAATCATCCAGTGAAAACTCATTTGAGTATAACCGTTACAAACTGATGGTGGGAAGAGAAAACGGTAAATTGTGCTGTCCGCATTGTTCGGAGAGGTGTAGCTGAACAAAAGGAGGAGAATAATGGACGTTGTGAATACTTTCTGAGTCAACAAATAACAGTTAAAGATCCTTTCTACAGACAGGGTGGAAGTATCTGAAGAACAGAGATGGTATGAGTGATGTGTTGAAGGAAGTTCGCAATCGAGGCATCAGAAATTCTTTGGAGGAAAAACAAGTTCTTTTCCATGAAAAGAGAAGGTGCAATTATTGGACATTTGTCTTTATTCTATACTCAAATTGTGCACAAAGTTGCTACAAAACATATTATCTGAACTTGAAGTACATTTGGCATTGTTTAATAGGCTCGAAGAGTCATTTGTATGTTAGCGTGTGTGTGGGGTTGTCAAGTGTGTTGGCATTTTGACTATATGAATATTCAACAGGCATTGCTGTTCTATATGTTACAAGTTATGTTAAACCCTTTGGACTCCTACTGTGCATGTATGTGCCACACCTAGGCTACCTAACAGCTGTGAATGCACTTTGCAGGCCTGTAATGCACTATATAAGATAAAGTAAGTATATCCATTCAAATCATTTATCATGCCTTAGTTGGTGTCTGTAGACCATTGCAAAGGATGTAGCAATTCAAAAGATGAGTCACGCTCGTCGCGTGGCTTTTTAATGTAGATGTTCAAGCTGGACTTACAATGTGAATATGGTACTTATGCTCACACTTCAGCAGACTTGTCTATGTTCACATCTGTGAGATTGGATTTATACTTGTAGCTGTACTTACAGATGTTGGAAGTTAAGCAGTGATGCAAATGTAAAATTTAGTACCTGGCTCCTGAAGGAGTAGGGTGCTTATACTCTTAGCCAGATACCAGTAGGTGTACTCATACCAGTACCAGTAGTTGTACTAATACTTATTGTAAACACAGCAAGTCCTCTTGAAGCTTTCATCCTAGACTGTGTAATCTAGCTCTACCCTCAAACCAGTTCAGTATGATTTTTATGACTTGAACACAAAGGTTACAGTGACTTAAATATGGTTTGCCGGTCATACCTTACAGAAAGAACAAAAAGAGATTCCATATCTGAGAAATACATAATATCCTTTTATTCCCTAAAAGCGACCCAGCAAACCCCAGCGTGTGTTCAGATATAAGACCCAATGAGTCTTCTCAGAATTTATGTTCTGTTAGTGTAGGAGTTTAGGGTGTGGGTGGAACAAGGGGGGGTGGGCTGGGGAGTGCGATGCCTCCCCCACTGTCATTTCTATTTGTCCATAGTGGTAAAACCACAAAACAGGTTGGGTTGCTGGTTCATATGAAAATTGATTGCATGCAGGTCTCGTCAGGGCAATGATTAGGAACAAAAAGTTTACAGTCATTTGATTTTACTCATTCTGGGACCGAGGCTGGAAATACCAGGGGCAACAGGTGATTTGCCCTTAAATCTGCAGGACTCTCCAAAAGTAGATTCATGTCCCTTTTTGGTGACAAGTGCAATTTTTCTGTGAAAATCCAAGAAATGTTTCCTGGGGAAAAAAAAGAAGTTTACACCACCTGCCAGGAGACCTGTTTTTTCTTCTGTTAGAGTGTAATTTTATGAAGTGGCATAGTTGCAAATTCTCAGTAAAAATTTGAAAAAGTAATCTCCATAGCATTTTGAACACACAACTTCAAATTTCCAAGCATGTAATGACCATGTTGATGCCAGTGGGTAATATATGAAATGAACTTTGGGGAAGTGTTGAATGTTGGGGCTGAGAATGTTCTGTCCACTTAGTTAATACTGTAAGATTTCTAAACTATGATGAGTAAAACTGTGGTTAGAAAGGTCAAACACTTAATCCTCGGTCTCCTCTGAGGGGGCAATACTATTGACTTCATAAAATATGTGGTACTGTACTTTTATGCAGAGGCTTTTCTGTTACACGTGCATAGTTTCAGTGAATAGGAGATGGTTAAAGGAAGGGTTTAAGCAAAAATTAAGTTTTCATATGTGAAAGAGAAACTAAGTCTACGCAATTTGGTGACCCTTTCATTCAAATCGGCCATGTATTACTGGAGATATCAGCAAATGAAGTTACTACATGTATGACCCAAAGTGAGCTTGAGGCAAGCAGGGGGTAATATCACTTCCTTAGATTGAAAAGAAGACTTTGTTCCCTTTGTTTTATAAGTTTGTTGTGTTGACCTTGAAGTTAATTGGAATAGGACCTTCCCAAGGGGAATGTGAAGTTTGTTATTTTCCTATGCCTCTCATGCAATCACATTCCGACAGCATGGAATTGTTGAAGAGAAAATTGGTTGTTAACTTACAAGAAAAACAAAAACTACTCATTAATGTGAGGCTATGACGTATATGTTTGCTTCAAGTTCACTGTGTTTTGAAAATGTGACAACTTTAACTGCTGATATCTTGAGAACAACACCTAGGATTCCAATGAAAATTTCACCAGATTGCTAAGAACAAATATCCCTCTAACATATCAAAACTTGATTTGAGCTTAGACCCTACTTTTGAAATAATTGGAAGGGGAGTTAAGGGGATTTGAGGATGGTAATGAGAGCACGAAAAATAATTTGCGTACATGCTCCTCTCGACTGAGCCATTACTGGAAAAAAGGCTGTGGCCGGCCCGACTTCAACCATTCGGTTAGAAACTGAGCCAACAAACCTGATCTAAATACAGGCTCCTGTCTTGCACTACAATTTTTTATGTTTTTCATCACCAACCACTTGGTGTTAAAATTACATTTAAATTTTTTTTTTTTTTTTTTTTTTTTTTAATTTTCCATTCACCCATCATTATGTGCAAGCTTAGATGAATACGTCTTCCAGTTAATTACTTTACATTGCAAATTTTAATTTTAATTATTCCCTAAATATTCACACCTGGTTTTGTGTTCCACCCCATATTTTTTTTTTCCGGAATTTATTAGGTTTAGAATTTTAAGTCCTGTTGTATTGCACTTTTATGTGATATGTCATTTGATACTCCAATTGTAAATATTATAGACTTCAGGTCATTGCAGATTTGTGAGTATATAGCCATACTCACATATTTGCACATTGACCTTTACTCATTTGTGAGAATGGATTTGTAATTGTATTCATACTCACAGATTTTCAGGTGTAAGCTATAGGGCTAGTGGAAAATTTTGTACTTGGAACTCTTGAAAAAAAAAAAAGTGTTTACTCATATTCACAACCAGAGACACTTCACTTATGTCTGTATTCAGGACACTATACTCACACTGCAAGTATGGTGCACATTCTCACAGCCAGAGACACTTTACCTGTAGCAGTACTAATGGCATTGTCCTCATACTTCAAGAATGGTACTCGTACTCACAACCAGAGACACTTTACTTGTCTGTTCTCAGCACACTTTATTTGCACTACTTGTATGGTACACATTGTCACAACCAGTGACTCTCTAATTGTACCAGTACATTGTGCTCATACTTCAAGAATGGTACTCATACTCACAACCAGAGGTACTGCAGTTGTACTCATACTCATGACATTGTACCCATACTCACAAAAGTAAGTCTCGATGGCAGTACGGGAGCGTGGCAAAAATTGTCTGGATTATGAATATGTCATGAAGTAAGTCTATGATAATATTGTTCTCATATCATTACTGGAAATTTGAATTTTAAGCAACAGCTAAGCAAAATGTTTGATGTAAATGGATTAGGCTATGGTGTCAAAGGAGGTCACAAAAAATCTGACCATGCTTAGTGGTCATTATGAGATTTACTTTGCGAGAGCAAACATACACCCATAGCATTCATACTACTGTATAGACATTGTATTCTAATGAACAGATTTAGATCAACAGTGGCATTTTTGATTGGTTGAGGTTCAGCTGAAAGAATGCATGTATGGAGTTTGACTGTCTTTTAACTAAAAGTTCTGAGGGTATTTTCAGTCTTGTGTTTCATATTCTCAAATACAGGTATTTCAGGGCATGTAGATCCATCAAATGGGGATATATTAGTCCAGAACAGAGTACTATGGTACACTTGTGGGATGTTCCCATGTAAATTAATTTCATGAAAGGAATCTATGACATTTCCAAAACTAGATACACCTTTAATTTCTGATATATTCATGAGTAAAATAACCACCCAACCTCCTTACCTTGGCCCCAAAACTCTGATTTAGTTATGGCTCACGCACAATGCCTGTGGTCTTAGTTGGAGCTATTCAGATTTTGTTCAGTGTGAGTTTTTTTTTTCTTTTCTTTTGCTTTTTTTAAACAGGGAAAAGAAAAGTTCCCCACACTCTCTTCTTTTCATATCCCACTCAAACACCTTCTTACTTGTGGTTTTTTGAGTTAAAACAATTCAGACTATCCCTCCAGTTTGATTTTTTTTTTCCATTTGCCATTGTAGATAGGGGATGGTGCCATTTGAACCCTTCCCCCTCCCAGTGTGCCCTTTCATACCCCCTTACCCATACCAATGCTGTTTTAGGAAGTTTGGTTTGTTTATTTACAATTAAGTATTAAAATGTGCTTATGTCTGCCTGTGATTCTGGTGTGTATGTGTGACTACAGGAATTGCATAGATATTATACTTCATGAAGTTATTTTTTCTCCAAACTGAGATCACTTGGACTAATTCTTCCAAAAATTGTGCAACATCTCAGAAAGAGGTAGGAATGCACCTAATTTTGAAATTTTAATCCCCTCATGCTACTAAGTAAATTGAGCACATCATTGCAATTTAAATTCACTTATTATGTTACAAAGCTGTTTAGCATTTAATATCTTCAGAACTTAGTACCTTTTGTAGGTGGATATTTTTCAGAAGAAAAGTTTGTTCTTCACTGGAAGTTGGTTCAAGCAATAATTGTGATATATTGAAATTTAAAACCTTTTCCAATTTTAGTGATTTATGCAACAGGTGTGAGGAATTTGCTTGTGCACACAACTCAGAGATTGACTTATTTATGAAGAGACTATTGTATGTAGTTCAGGAGATGCCAATTTTACTAAGTATATTTAATTATTTGTGATCATACAAAATTCAAACATTTCTTCTCTCGTACCTCTACATATGATCATTTTACTGGGCTGTCGGCAAAACTTTCATTTAGGGAGTGTCAAAATGGTGACAATTAACATTCATTTAAAGGGAAAATGCAGTCCCCCCAATTTGAAGTAGTGTACCCCGGTACACTAGTTCAGGAATGGCTCTTTTCAATCATGTGACAATATTTTTGTTACTTATTTCCTAAATGTATGCAGAGTAACTCATTGGTTTACCCTCAATATTCAATGATTTTAAACAGGAACATTATGAAAATACCTGTGAGAGAAATAAGAGGAGATGAAAGATTTAGCAAATGTTTGAAAATAAACTTGGGGGGGGGGACTGAATTCTCCCTTTTAAGAAATGCACTCATCACCTCAAAGTATATTTTTAGTGTGGGGTGTCGAAATTCTCTTTTGGTGACTGTTCTGTGAACGACAGCAAAGTTTTAAAATGCAAAAGATGCAGAGTAGCTCACATTCCACACAATGCAGAGAGAGCGCTTGGCTTACACATTTTCGCCTTAAGGACACAGCCTTAAGCAATCAAATAGGTTTGTGTCTGCACAAGGAGGAACATTATGTAGGTATGGAAGGAGCTACAAGTTGCATAGTTAGGAGAATTGGAACTGTTTCGGATGACAAGATTTGCCCTTTAATGTTTAAACAAACGTTGTAAAGAAGGTGTCAGTGATTTGACAGTGAACTTCTTTGTTCTCCATGCAGTTAGTGGGGAATTCCCCATATGAAACAAAAAATGGCCTCCTTGTTGTTAGGTGAAGCTGGTGTGTTCACCATGACAAATGTTTGTGAATTGCCTACAAGTAAGGTATTGGAACCTGTCCATGTAGGGAAGTGATTAAGAAAATCTCTCTCTTTAATGAAAGGCATGAATCACCTTCATGATGGTACAGAGTGTGCAAAATTCATTCAAAAACGTTCGATAATTTGTTTTACTCTTTAAACATTTAGGGGGCGTGGTCATACTTTTTGACAAATGCAGAGGATTTGTTTGTGAAGGTGAGCAAGCTTCAAAGTCATTGAAATTTATAATAGACAGTGGTGTCATCATCACTGTTGTCATAGTAACAGTACCTATCACAATAAATTTTGTGGCAGTTTCAAAATGTGTCTGATCATGAAATATTTAGTAAAACCTGTATGCAGCACTTGACGTTTAAAGTAAAGTGACCTTAAATTCAAAAGTTGGAATGAACTCCAGGAAGAGAAAGTGAAGAGAATTTAAAGTGGACAGTGGTACTTATCTGGAAATAACCTATTCAGTTGTAATCTGTTTTTCACAAGATTGTCCAAAAGAAAAATTACAATGGTTTTCATGGAGACTGTGTTAATTTTAGGCAATAAGTACATCTGACCAGTTACATGTGAACATGTATCTTTTGTTTGCATATCATAGCAACAAGAAAACCATGGAAACGACAATTAAGACACCATTATCTCCTGACTTGTGATTTGACCATTCTACACCAATGCAACTTTATAGTTGATTAACTGCGCTTGGTAGTGAGCCCTAGCAATACCTTCTCCGGCAGTATCTTAAGATGTTTATCTCAATCAACGTTTGGATTCAAAGTATCGTCTAAATGTGGTAATGAATTCTCTGTACATATTTATACATCAATATAATCCCACTGCCCTCCGGTGTGTCCTTGAAAGAGGATACACCAAATTTTGAAGAATGGTAAATGCCTAATTTTTGCTTCCTTCCTCTGTTTTTTTTTTTTTTTTCGTTATATGATAATTATCTACTTAAAAAAGTTATTGTATCGGAATGACAGGCTACCACCTAGAAGTGCACTTGTACAGCTTAGATTGTTGTGGTCTTTTTTTTCTCTCCTGTATTTGCATATATTTGCATTTCCTTAGAATCTTTTTACTGTTGCCTCAACTGTCTCAACCTACGTGGTGCAAAATCAATACACACTTATTTTGCTATCAATTAAATATGTGTTTGTGCATTCTCTTTTTGTATTTTTTCATATCTTTGTGGAGGGGGGAGGGTGGAGGTGGGGAGTTGGGTGTGTGCATTATACTGTAGTAACTGATCTAAAATAATCCTCCAGACCCCACTTTATCATAGTAACACTGGTGTAGCTTGGGTCTTTGACCCTACAGCCTAAAGTTAAATTTGTCAACACATGATTTTTTTTTTTTTAAGTCGGGTTGCAAAAAATAACAGAGAATAAGGAATTTGCAGTTCGATATTCTTGGTCTTGCCATCTTTCTAGTTTTAGCCTGGTTAACACCAGGCTTAAGAGAAGGCAGCAGCATGTAAGGCGGTTCCTGAGCTATAGTCAGAAAAATCCTACGAATTTCTCCGTTTACTGCACCGGTCAGAGCAATCAGTCACTCTGCCTTGATATTTAAAATTATCAATCACCTACGACTTACTCGATGAAATATGAGTGGTCCAGCAAGTACAAAACCCGCTTCTGGTCGTCCCGCCACAAGAAGCCAGGTTCGAGACAGAGAGCCTAGCCAGGAGCCTACCTTTTTACCGTGAGTAACAATGACCTATCGCATATTGTCCGAAATCCACTAACCGGTGTCCTAAGCTCTGAGGAGCTTGTAAGCAAATTAACTACTCTATTAGTTCCTACTATTGTAGAAGCAGTTAAAGAACAGGTTTGTGATGACTTGCACGACGCTTTTAAACTAGAATTAGCTGCAAAACAAATCCAACTAGACACCGCCGATAGAGAAATTGAAAGTTTACAACCGACACAAACTGACTCAAGTGGTCGGGAAGCTCGAGATTCAGGAGCAATATTCAAGGAGAAATTGTCTCAGAATTCAAGACATTCCCGAGTCCCCCAACGAATCAACTGAAGAATTTATCATTCATCTAGCAAAGGACAAAATGAATATTACAATATCTTCAGATCAAATTGATCGCTCACATTGAATTACTCCAAGACCCACTGTCAACTCTGGAAGCCTGGAAGGCCTATTGAAACCCCCAAACCTCGTTCAATAGTTGTGAAATTTGCCCGCTACAACGCCCGAGATAAATTTTACAGGGCCAGGACCTCTCTCAAGGGTACGGGGATATTTGTCAACGAGGATCTTACACCTGAGAAACAACACCCCTTTTCTTGTGTTAGAAAACATGATAAGGTCAAACGTTCCTGGACCTTAGAGGGAAAGATCTTTGTTATCGATGTGAACGACCGAAAACATCATATCAACTCTGCAACAGACTTGGGGAGAGTTTAACGGTTGTTCTGATATCTCAATGTTTTACCGTCAACACTTTGTCCTTAATTCATCAGAAGTCCTAAGACGATAGCACAAGGCATTTAAACTCAAAAATCTTGATCCTTTTCATCATGGAACGCCGTTTCTCTACGATGACCCTAGCGCTTTGTTCTCCATTGCTGACCTGAAATTCATCATCCGTGAACGGATTTTCCTGTGACTTTTTTCCCTCACGTGTTATAGCTTTGTAAATATTTCTACTTTTCTTTTGCTATCTTATGTTTTGTTAAAATGTCTTCTACTTATGCTATTTGTTTGGGTATTTTTTCACTGGGCCAGCAGATTACACAATGTAAATTCTGCTCATCACATTGTCATGCTACATACCTCAATCACGACGTAAATCAAGACGCTGTTGCATCCTCTTGCAGAGGAAAACGGCAATTTACCGTTCAATGAATTGTATGGTCAAGAATTTTTTAGGGCTGTAAGGATTGATAATGTAACTTCGCATTTAGAAACCGAGGACAACAACGTAAAAGATTCAGATACTTCGGAAATTTGTCATTTATGTTATTTCAATATTGAGGAGTTAAAAGCTTTAGAAAAAGGGAACTTTAGTATGTTTCATTTAAACAGTCGGAGTCTTGTCATAAATTTTGATAATATTGTCGATTATCTTTCTTTACTTGATCACAATTTTGACTTGCTGGGCTTTAGCGAAACCTGACTTAAAGATTCCTTTCCTTCTTACATCCATTTAGATGACTACATTTTAATTGAAAGGCATCACAAAATTAAAAGGGGAGGGGGTGTTTGTCTCTTTGTGAAAAAAGATTATGGGTTTACGGATCGCTACGATCTTTCCTTCTTCAACGGCTGCATTGAGAGCCTTTTCATCGAGTTAAGAGTACCCGGCTTAGCGAAATGTAGTTGTCGGTGTAATTTACCGACCACCTGATAGACATATGGAAACGTTTATTGACTATATGTACTCAGTTCTTAAAACGGTTTCATCAGAAAACAAATATTGCTTTGTAATGGGTGATTTTAATATTGATTTCGATAGTCCTAAAAACTCTGGCTTTTTAGATACTATTTCAGCTTGTGGTTTCGGTACAGGGATAAGTCAACCTACCAGAGTCACGAGTAAAAGTAGTTCACTTATTGATAATATACTTACAGATGTTAATACTATTGACGCTGCTGTAGTTGATTCCTCAGGGATTCTACTACTGACATAAGTGATCACTGACCTATATTCATGAATAACTCCCTATGTCGTAAGTTAAATATTTCTAACAAAGTACGCTTGAGAAACTATCCTCAAAAAAAAAAAATAAAACGTTCAGTTCTTTATTTCGCGCGTACTGTTTTGCAAAGGATCTATGAGGCAAATGACACAAATTCTTCTTATGGACTATTTTATATAATTTTTCACAAACTTATGATGAAAGCTTCCCTTGGATTGATATTACAAGAACTAATAAAAAGAAGCGTCCTTGGATTACTAAAGGACTCATTCAGTCAGTGAAACGCAAACACAAACTTAACAAGGACTTTTTAAAACACCCTACACAGGAAAGGAAAACATCCTACCAACATTTTCGGAATAAATTAAATCCCCTTTTGCGAATAGCTAAAAAAATGTAGTACAATGAGAAATTCAGCAGCTGCAAAAATGATATTAAACGTACTTGGCGTAATATTAACGATATTTTGCATAAAACTAAAAATGTCTCACAGTATCCCGATATATTTGACGATGAGAATGTATCTTTCTCTGACCCATACAGTATTGCTAATGCTTTCATTATTTTTTTTCACAAACCTTGGTCCATCAGTTGCCGAAAAGATAAACAATCATTCTAGTAATCATTATTTTCCTCCAATTAATCCGAATTGTATGTTTCTACCTCCTACAAATGTCGATGAAGTTATAGTTACCACTTTCAACTGTCTTTTCTCAAAGAAATCTGCTGGTTATGATGGTATTCGCCCTTCAATTGTTCGTCATGTTATTCCATATACTGTACATCTCAACCTTTATCTTATATCTTTCACTTATTTTTTTCGAGAGGGGGAGTTTCCAGATAATCTAAAAATATCCAAAGTAATACCAGTGTATAAAAAGGGTGCCCAAAATCATTTTGTTAATTATAGACCGATCTCAGTTTTGCCTTGTTTTTCAAAGATCTTAGAGAAATTGATGTTCAATAGAGTTCAGACATTTTTTGCTAAACATAAACTTGTATCAGATAATCAAGATGGTTTTCGTTCTGATCGTTCTACTGAACTTGCCCTTGTAGAAGCTACCGACAAATTACATCGAGCTATTGAAAACAATCAAACTTACCTGGAAATTTTTTTTGGACCTATCTAAAGCATTTGATACTATTACCCACGACATACTCCTTAAAAACTCTCACACAATATGGTCTCAGAGGTACGCCCCTTAGCTGGCTTAAGAGCTACCTAACAAAGCGAAAACAATTTACTTCTTTCAATGGAATAAATTCAGAGATGAATGACTTTACCTGTGGTGTTCCAAAAGGCTCCATACTAGGACCTCTTCCCTTCATTATTTATGTTAACGATCTGAATAATATTTACTAGAATGCATCACTTTGTTCTGTTTGCAGACGACACAAATATTTTTTTCTGTGACGATAATCCACAACGACTTGAAAAGACTGTGTCATGAACTCTTGATTTTCTGTGACTGGTTTGCCTGTAATAAACTTTCACTCAATCTATCTAAGACTAATTATATTGTATTTAATAATTCGTTATGTATGAATGATAAGAATTTTAATATTGTTGTAAATGGACAAACACTTCAACGGGCCAATAAAACTAAATTTTAGGTGTAATTATTGACTCGAAATAAGTTGGGCAGAACACATTTTTACATCTTCTACTTAGCGTGTGGATTGCCCATATAGCAGATGATCCCTATTGTTTTTGGTAGAGGTCAAAGGTCATTTGTGGTCACCAGAGGTCAAATGGTAAATACCTTGGAAATTGCTTATGTAAACACGATATCTCTAGAAGGATAAATGTGGAGGATCTCATACTTACCACGTGGATTGCCCAAATTGAGTAGACGATCTGTATTGTTTTTGGTGGAGGTCAAAGGTCATTTGGGGTCACCAGGGGTCAAAAGGCCAAAATCTTTTAAACACTGTATCTCTAGAAGGGTAGGCTAACTGTGAGGTGCATTGCCCATATTGAGTAGGTGACCCCTATTCTTTTTAGTGGAGGTCAAAGGTCATTGGGGGTCACCAGAGGTCAAACGGTCAAAACCTTGTAAACGTGATATCTCCAAAAGGATAACTGTGAGGGACCTCATACTTAGCATGTGCATTGTCCATATTCAGTAGATGATCCTTATTACTTTTGGTGGAAGTCAAAGGTCATTTCGGGTCACCAGAGGTGGAAAGGTCAATACCTTGTAAACACAAATATCCAGAAGGGTAACAGTGACGGATCTTACACTTAGCATGTGGATTGCCCATATTGAGTTAGATGACCCCTATTGTTTTGGTGGAGGTCGAAGGTCATTTGGGGTCACCAG
>WURT03305925.1:0-16652 GCA_009936505.3 Holothuria glaberrima
TTTGTCAAAGAAAGAACATTTAAGTTCATAGTGTGCTGTATTTGTCAAAGAAAGAACATTTAAGTTCATAGTGTGCTATATTTGTCAAAGGAAGATATTCAGGCCCGTAGCCAAGGAGGCCAAGGGGGAGAATATCCCTGAAAATTTGTTCACCCCCTAGAAAATTTCAAGTTGTCATTGACTTCAAACATTTTTACACTTTTGTCTCCCTGAAAATTTTTCACCCCCTGGAAGCCATTTCGCCCCCCCCCCCTTCGGTACCTTGTCTGGCTACGGGCCTGGCGTACTAAATTTTCAAGGGCACTGGATCGATTTTGAGATTGAGTGTCACTCACGCAATTGCTAAACATTTAAGTGAGAGCGGATGTAATTTACTTTATGACTACAATTAGCAAGGACTGGGGCTGGAAATGTTAGGGTAATAATGAGTGGCTGAACTTAGTAAATGTTGCTGGAGACTCTGCGGGAGCGAGAACCGTTCCTGGTGAGCATGGGGCGCAGCCTCGCCGGGAGCCAAGGGGGCTGGAAACTCTGGTGTATTTTCAGAATTGTAGGTATTGTATTGAAACAATTAACTATCTTCAATTGCATGGCATTGCAGGGCCGTAGCCTGGGCGAAATCCGAAGGGGGGGGGCACTTCGTGACACCGTCTAAGTGGAGCACTTAGTGGCGTGCCTGCAGCCAGTGGACACCCGAACGGACCCTTTCCTTTTTGCCTGTGTATGCTGGGTGCCATCCTGGGGGTGTTGAGGGGTAGGGCACAAGTAAGGCTTTGCTTAGGTGCAAAATTGTGCTATTGTTATCTTAGCTTTAAACTGATTATATCTTTGCAAATTGTCAATGTTTAGTGATATTCTTCCTATCTTTGGCTGGGCGTAAGGTAAGAGATACGGTCTTAGAGCAGGAGACAACACCCTATACTATTTGAGAAATTATTGTCTATGTGAGGTGGCTTGGATTCAAAATGGTGCATTCTTTGGTACCCTAAATCTTCGTAAAGCGCTGCATTGATTATATGTTTAGGAATCTTTATCATGTGATTTTGTTCTGTTTAGTGTGTAATCAAAGGGGTGTCTGTTCCACTCTTTGAGAAATTTTCTTTTTCTAAGATTTCATAGATCCAAAATAGTGTTTTCTTAGGAAAAGCTTTCAACTGATTATATGATCTGAAATTTTATAATTCACTGAAGTTTTGACTATCTCATGGTACCCCTAAATGGCCGTTGCGGGCTTCTCCCTAGCGCTCTTACTACGCTCAATGGATAGCCACTGGCACGTAGCCTGCGTATTGATGTCCTTGCAAATAAATGTTCAGTCCAAATGTCGCCCAGGTGGGAGGAAATGACATTTTAGACCTCTCAGTTGCATCTAAACATTCTTTAGTTTTAGATTTCGTACTTTAGAAAAAAATTTAGGTTTCAGGAAGAAAAATTAGATTTGATTTAAAGATTTAAAGTGTCTCCCCCCCCCCCATTTTAATGAGTGTACTCGGGTAACTATGCTATTTGATGAATGGCCTTTGAGATTCATGTGATAATATGATTCTCACTGAATTGTGAAATTCACGTATAGAGTAACTCCTGGGATTACTTTGAACATGCAATATTTATGTTCTAACATATGAAAGATTGTTGAAGTGAAGTAAGAGGATATTTGTGAGATTTAGCTGTTGTTTCAAAATAAGTTTGCCGCAACTGAAAAGTTACTTTACAAACTCATTGAGTCTAGCTAATAGTAAAAGGTAACATACGCTATTTTATTTTGAGTCAGCATATATGTTGGTGTATTCAAGCTTGTATCTTGTTGTAGGAGGAACCCGGTTTATTCGTCAGGAAGAGAAACCCACATTAGAACGCGTCCACGGCGGGATTCCGGAGACCTCCCCGGGGAAGTTTGGTGGAAAAAAAAACCCCTTATATGCAATTTCTTATGTTTTGGGGATTTAAATTATAATTTGGACAGTGAAATTTTCAGCGTTTTAGAATATTCTTCTCAAGTAGGCGAACTTTCATTTACAATTTGGAATTCTCAGGGGCAGTTGCCCACCCTCTGCCGCCGTTGGCTATGGCCTACCCCGCGTGGCGGACGAACTTTTTTCGTCCAGCTTATCGCTACGAAGAAAACTAACCTGAAGGGCGGCAGCCTAAGGAGGCGGCAACCACAGAGGCGCTAGCTAGGCTAGCTATGACCCTGCATTGAAAGCGAACGCCGCTTGTCGAATTTAAGATACAGGTGTGTGCGTTGCATGGGGGGATCATGGTAGGGGTTGCATGGGGCTTTGGACCAATAATTCCACTCAAATTGCCTTGACGGCAATAGACTATGAGATAATGAGATAACCATTCAGGATTGGATCTGAAGGAGGGTGCTGAAATAAAACAGTTGATCCATTATGTTACTGGAACAGAAGCTTTGTGAGTGCAGCAGTGTTTTGGCAAAAAGAGTAAATTTATAAATGAACATGCCTAAACAAAAAAAACTTCTAAAATTGACAGTATTTGCTACATAGACGGTGATTATGTCTTGCGTGTACATCTTCAATACATTGTGGCCAGGCCTATAGCCAGAGTAGTCGTCGAGGGGGCAGAAATTTGTCAGGGGCAGATATGTTCGCAACACTATCTAAGCGGAGCGCCACCACCAGCCGGCGGTTGGCGTACAAAGAAATTACTTATAATACCCCCTAGATCACCGGAAATGACACTTCACACACTATCAGGTTGCCTCTGAATATCACATCATTTTGAGATATCATGTCTTAGAAATTTGACTTCATGTAGTTTTGTGAGAAACGTTTATTTTTTGAAAACACTCGGAAGGAGTAGAGCAGAAGTTTATTCTTTGTTCCATACATATTATCAGGTAATTCTCCATAACAAGGGTAAAATACCATAACAGGTTGTTTTAGCTATAGACCAAATCCGTGATGTTTACAGTCAATTACAATCCGTGGCGGTTGAGAAGCTCATTGCATGATTGCCACATAGAAATTCAGAATAATTTTCATTTGTTGTATAGCTCGTGCAGCTTTGTAAGACATTGCAATGGCTTGGGACTGTCCCCCATTCCAGTTGTAGGGCTGTCTGATAAATGATAAATGTTGAAAACTAATATTATGTTCATATCAAGAACATAAGAACCATACAAACACCATGAATTTCATGAAAATCCATCTGATGTTTGTGAAATATGAAAATAAAGGGCAATTCCATGGTAACCTACGACACTTGGAAACGATTTTCAAATCCCAAGTGCCAACGACGAAATCGATTCTAAATGTTTTGAACTAAGCTAATTTACAGTTCAACCACAACTGTAACACAGTCTACAAGCCTGGGAAGTAAAACATTAAAACTGCATAATTTCTGAGATATGAATATTCATGAGCATGGGTTTAACGCTGTGACGCTAAAATGGGCATGCATTACGCTTACAATCGGTTAATTCTGTGTGAAATTCAAAACTTTTTACAGTCACATCGCATTGGGTGCATTTTAAGTACATTGACAAAATTGACGAAGGTTTTTCCATCACATTCAACAACAAAACTTAGGTGAAAAAACTCAGGATATATATGGGACTATTTCCACAGAAAGAACTGTAGGTTTTATGGGTAAAGGCAATTCTTCAGTCTCAAAAGTTTTCTTGGGGGCAAAAATTGTAAGGGGGCGTCTTCTTCGCCCCCTCTTAGCTACCGGCCTGATTGTGGTACCGTTGGAGTAGTGAATGCAAGGAGTCTCATAACAATCTACGCCAATAGTTCTCAAACTTTTTATGGTGATGGCCAAATGAAGAGGCTGTAAAGAGGTCGAGGGCCGCAGGCGAGGATCTCAGGCTCGAGAGAGGACAATAATGAGGGTTACACACAACATTAGGAACACTAACTTTATGGGATTCAGTGAGGTGTGAGGATGTTAAGGTCCACTGAACCCTATACCTATAGTGTACCTAACGTTTTGTGCCAGTGTCACCGTCGTAGTGATTGTTGGAAAAGGCGAAATCCATGCTTAAGAGGCCCGAAGCTATTTATATCAAAGGCAAGCAGAGCCAGAGGTACAAAGTTTTCATAGGAAGCTGTTCCTTAAGATGTTAAGAGGGTAGGTTGCCCTTTGTAGCGTCCAACAGGAGTAATCGGATCTCAGCCACACCATGGTTTGGGCTGAGGTCAGAAAATTTTGCTTTTCAGGCGCTCTAGATTGCAGGAAATCGCAATCCTTACTACAAACTTGCCTCTTCAATCATGAATTGCGCCAGGTACGGCCAAACTCCCCGACGGAGTCCCAAGAAGTTGGAAAACGCAGGATACTGGAGCGCGAAGCGCGCCAAAAATTTGGGGTCACTATTGAAGAAAATATGAAAAAATGGTTGTCGCTATGGGGCAATATCAAGAAATTTGTTGCTGTCGGGGGATGACATTCTTTTTCGTACCTGTCAAGGCTCCCTGACAAAATAGTTTTCCCGGGCGATAGGGGTCATTCCCCCTGCACCTCTCCCATCTGGCACCAACCGTCTACAGTTCTGCATCTAGCATGAGTCCTCACCAGTATGGCCACTTTGATCTTTATTACCATGCATAGAGGAGAAATTATCTGGCATTCCAAACTGAGTAGGCTTCTAGAGAAAACCGCATTCTGAAACGGATAAACTCAGAATAGTTCTTCACTTATCCTTCGTTAGTGGCCAGTGGACTATTTGTGGAAGCTCTTGATCAGTTATGCTAAAACTCAGTCAGAGAGAGAGAGATGTGGGCCCCTGAGTTCAAGGGCTGCAAGTTCTCAAAAGCCAAAAAAAGTTTGAATGACTATATTCAATCTTACAGGGATATACAAAGAGCGAAATCATATATCATAAAACGCCGGGAACACATTGTTAGTACCGAAATTTAAATTACAGAAATTTTAATTTCAGTAACCAATCAACAACTTAAAGTTCAACACGTCAGTTTTTCGTACAGTCACCTCACTTCGCATTTAAATTTCCTGCTTTGCTACAAGCTTTGTTACTGTAAACAGGCCTATACCGCTCCGCAATGCACTACTAAATAAATAGATGACACCATCTGCGTAACATATGATTGTCAACAACACAGGTACCGTATACGAAATCAGTCCAGTTAGCTAGATATAGCTGAACAAGCAAATTACCTCACAGTCTGTTATGTGGCCCTAGTACCCCTTCAGAAGCGCAAACTTGGAGGGAGTATAGTAGAAACTTTGTATTACATAATTTCATTCTAAGCTACGTTATGTTCATGTGGAATATGATTTTTCTCAAAACCTAAAATCATTTCAGGGGCCGCACCGACAGGGCCTAGGGGCCGCATGCGATCCAAGGAGCCGCGTTTGAAAACCACTGATCTACACAAAATCTGGGCGAAATACGGGCTATCTGAATCCTTCAGGCGGTGCCCGTCCCCACCCTTATCCCACTGTTCAAGTCCTTTATTACAATATCTTCTATTACGGTATCACTCGTATTGCAGATACACGCAAATACAATAGTACAAAAATAAATCCTTTATGAATAAATATGCATTGAACTAGTGGTGTACATGTAGACCTGCTACATACGTTATGTGCATGTATACTCTGCGTCGAAGAAAATCACTAACAACTATTGACTGATAGATATATAAATATTAATATAGTAAATGTCATTACATTAACTTACTTTGTAAATCAATTAAAAACGGATCACGTGATCGCAATTGTTTGATTTGATTAACATTTCATTTGGCGGGGAGCTAAGTTGCACCAGGGAGGTGATATTAGGGAGGTGATATTCTAATATCACCTCCCTGGTTGCACGAAGTCCGAAACTCCATGTGTTCTACACTAATAAATCCTTCGACAACCAGAGAAAACGGACGGGCCACTCCCGGGAAAAACAACATGTGCACGTATGTATTTACAAGGGGCTCGCGACCATTGCGGTCACTTTTGAGTTCTTTTGCAATGTGACCCTTTTTAAACACTTTTAACCATAGTAACAGTACTGTTATGTATATTTCCTAACCCACTTTGAAGTTTTTTTCCTGAGTTCCAGCCGCTAAATTGACATGTTGTAGAGAGAGTCACACTACATCCTCACTGTGGGTCCCCTCCTCAGTCTAAACTACTGGGACGAGACCTCAGATACGGGCAATCTATCACTTTAACCTTATACTCGAGAATGTCGTTAAAATAACCTCAATTTAATAAGGTTAATTTTGAAAGGTTGGTTGTTTTTACAAGAAGAAGAAATATTCATCAAGTAAACATTGGAGTGTATCAGAAGATGACAACGCATTCAATATGAGAGCACAACTGTCTGCTTTAAACCTGACCCAAGACGAGACGTAACTGAGAGACACTAAAAAAGCATGACGTTATCTCTAACCAACTCGAGGAAAAATTGGCGTTTGTCCGTCGTAAGACATTTCAAAAATAAACTCTTAGAGGTGAAGGAACTATCTAAATAGTGTCAGATGAGCACCCTGTTTGGCTGGAAAAAATAATTTTTAAAAAGCTCAAAACAAAGAAAATATCGGTGGTAATAAAAATAACATAAGTTCAAATGTCACCCTTCGGATGTAAAAGTCTTCCTTTTAGTCCTTGATTAAGCCTATCTTAGTTTAGGACTTTCTCAGCAAATCAGGAAGCATTCCAAATTGCTTCATCAATTGTAAGTAGGCTACGCTGTATTGCTTCATAAGCCTTGGCTTCCGCACGAGCGCGTTCATCGTTGTGATTAATTGGCCTGCCTGTATGATGTACACATTTTGCGGAGGCTATGTTAGCTAGCCTTATACAGCTGTACATGGAATGCCCCTCTCGGCTTTTTCTGGCCTGTTAACGGTAAGGTTGTAGCAGGGAGTTGTGAGCTCCCTGGTTGTAGGAAGGCTTGCAAGTAATGTCTCTCCGACAGTATTGCGCAGTATTTTCCTGGTCTCCCATTTTGTTCGCGTGCCTTTCTTCAAAGGCATTGGGCGCAGTGCCTACTGCGCCTATTTGGTAATACAATCTGGGCACTTTATACTTGATGTGTCCATCGTGAGTACCAAAATGTAGTTCTTATAACGTCATGAGAAGAAGTCATACTATGATGGAGTCAAGAAACATCAGTGTATTCGGTTGAAGTGGGCCTTGATCTGTCGCATACTGAGCCATACGAATGCAAGATTGGCCCGCTCGAATGTTCCATAGAATTCCTGGCTGTAGCAATCTCTGCGTGGATACTTATATGATTTGAATGAATTTTCATCCGTAGATCAATGCACGACTTTGAAAACTTGTTACTTGGCGATGTCGGAGAAAGAGGATCTTCGTATACGTACAGCTGCGAATCTTCCGCTGGAAAATTAAAGGCCGGCGATTGGCCCTGACGTTGAAGATGCCCGGAACCACCTAGAGGAGAGGTTATATGAAAGTTGATCGTTGGTTGGGAGAGGAGGTTCTCTTTCGGTATAGGTGGAAGAGGAAGGGTTCTCTTTGGTAAGGTTCTAGAAAAATCTGGTTGTATGTAAGTATGTAAGTTACAGAGATTCGAGTCTGACAGCTTTTTATGATGAATGATATTTCCTATATTCGGTGTGGATTCTCCTGGGTAAGTGAGTATCTTCATAGATAAGTCTTCGTTAGACAAACACCGACTGTCAGTCCTTTGGGAAGCAATGCTCTCATGAGAACAATATCTAATGTCAGCAACGGTTGCCGATTTGCGTAGAGGAGATTTGAACATGCCGTAGCTGGGCGTCGCCCAGGGACTACCGTGAAGACTGGATGCATTACTCTTGGCACTTGTCCGAGTTTCGTCTATCCTATTTAAATTTCCACAAGAAACGCTTCTTTGCTGAAGTTGTGTTGAAAAACTAACCTCTGATTTCCTAGGTTTAGGTTTTTGCTTCTTCTTGACACAGAGAAATAAAATAAAACTCATCGCACCAATGGTCACGAATATTACTAGAAATCCATTCTGAAGGCATGACGAAGCAGACATATTACATCGTGCAGTGTAAGAAGTCTATAGAGTAAGGAGCACAAACTGATTTTATTACAGGTAAACTGTCTGTTAAGCTACCGATGTTATTGACACGTATGTATCATAATGTCAAACCTTTCCTCGTTATAATGAGGTTTAATAGTAACAGTACAACTATAATCCTTTCAGTCACTGTGCCAGAGGCTTGATTCAATACTTTCATTTCTTTTGAAAAAAAGTCAACAATTAGAAAGTCATCCTTATTTGAAGGTTTGCATGAACAGTTCTGTTGAAAGTAATGGATAACATCGGGATGAAAAGATACTCACGGAAGTTGTATGTTTCCTTCTCTCTATGTTTTAATTACTTCCAAACACGTAGCCTATTTATAAAACTATAAGCCATACGTATTATTTTCCACACAGTTACAGTAAGATCAAACGTGAGGAATCAACGTTGGTACAACATGAGTTGAATTGTACAAGGTCGTTACATTCATTGTGAATCACGGCTATACTTATTCCCCATTTACTGATATCGTATACTTTCCTTCATATTCGTCAAATCGTCAAATACGTATTATGGGTATCACCCCCCCCCCCACACACACACACACGGCAGGTCCAACGAAATCTTTCTAAGATCGGACCTGATCCAATTTGCTCCTGGATTTCTGAAGCACTAGTAACAATTTTTAAAAGAAAAAAATTTAAACTAAAAAATATAAGGGAAGCTCTAAGCGTTCCCCCCTTCGATTGCGATTGCCCTTCACGTGAAGTAAAATGACATGTGATTGTACTTGCGGGTATAATACTAATGTCATTTATAAGGTTTGACTGACATTGTGCGTTGTAACTTATAACGCCTTGGAAAACGGGCAGCGTCAGCCTTGACGACCCAGGTAGTCGTCAGAGAGGGACATGTGTTATTATTTCTTATGCAACGTCACCATGCCTCGAAGAAAGTTTCTTAAACCAACTCGCCGTTTGGTAAGCGTCATCAAAAATCCACTCGATGTTACCAAATATCCACTCGCTGCAAGTTAGTGTTACTAGGAATATGTTAGGGAGGAGATACAATAGCCAAATTTGCGAGAAAGTACGTATCTGAAAATGGTTTGAGACCTTTCAAGTAGCCTATCAAGCTTTGACTGAAAGGCCTCTCTGCTATTATTGTCTAGCCACTGTTGACTAAAAATGATGATCTGCTTCTTTCATATCCGAGTTATCCTGAAACAAAGGCCGTTTTAAGACATGTCTAGATGTAAGTTTTGCTTCTGACAATGGCCAAACGTTAATCAAAAGTTTCAGTTGAATGATTGGCAATAAACCTATAATGTGTACTGTACTTTTGTTGTTTTTCTACGACTTTGATGTGTCGTCTGCTTCAAGTATTTTCAAGCCTACAGCATTTCTTCCAATTTTTGGCAAATTTCCGCATCACGAAGGAACAGGGCAGTGGCCTAGCGTCCATTTATAGTCACGGGTCGTTCGCCGCAGACGAACTCAAATGACGGCGTCCTTTTTAGGCTTTTACCGTATTGAGGCATAGAGTATCTACCTACTTCAAAGAGCCCCTACAGACCATTCTCTCCCCCTTAGTCTGGCCGAATTCCTTAGCTCCGCCACTGGAACAGGGGAATCCCCATCACATTCTGAATGTGAGGTGGCTTGTAGTGCCATGTTTTGCAGACTCAAAGCGAAGAAAATGCCGACAGAAAAATGACGCGTGTGGCGCGAAGCAAGTGTAAGCCGGGTCCAGGGTTCCGCCTTAGATCCCAGGTCTGGCATAGAGGCAGCGCCCTGATAGGGTCAAGGGAAATTCCCCTGGAAAGTCTGAAGCATTTTCAAAATTATGGAAACATGGACGCCATATCTGATACCAAACGTTGTTGAATGCATTAAACTGCACGACAAACACAAAATATGTCGCTGCGATTCAACGTCTACCAGTACGCACATGAATTGCAGCAAGTCGAGACTCGAGTTGCCGTCACACTTCAGTTGACTCATGTCCGCCTTTTTAAGGATTTAATGAACTGAATCGAGCGGGCCAGTACAATGCTAAACGCCATAGAATGTGGAAAGAGGCATAAAATTTCCCCTTCTAACCATACCCGGCTACCACTCTAATCGTTCTTTCCTTCCTTTTCATTTCTTTTCTCCCAACTTTCTTCCCTCCCCTACCTCCCTCCACCTCCCCTCCCCCTCCCTTCCTATCTTTCCTTCATTTTGTTTACTGGTGGAAACTTTTGTCGACAGTGACACGATAACATACTAGAAGATCTAAGAAATTTATTGTATAGTGCACTTGCACCGACCCAATATGTTTACGTTTAATGTGTCGTTAACGGGCTTTCTATACTATTACACGAGTTGTCTACAGCCTACAATACTTCCCAGTTTCTGCTCCCTGAACCCCCTTCCTAGTACATTCACCCTCGCAGGAGCTTTTTCTTTGCCATTCCATCTCTCTTTCTCTTTTTCCTCTGTCCTCTTCTGTCCTTCTTTCGTCTCTCTTTAATTTTCCTTCTGTCTCTTCCCTCTCTTTCTCCCTCCTCTCTTTCCCACCTTCCCCCTTCCTTTCATTTTGCCGACTGGTGCAGTCTGAATGCATCCAGAGTATAGAGCTTTTGCCACAGCGTACTAGCTAGGGGAATGGGCCTTTGTAACCCCCAGGGCAAAACCCATTTCTCCGGCAGAATTTTTAGAGAAAAAAACCGGTAATGTGAAAAAGGTTTTTCTTGGGCAAAGATGACACATCCCCCGGAGAGATCATATCCAATGAGCGTATGGTTTCATGATTAAAAGGAAGACAGTGGGCGGCTCAAGGGGCAGATTCCACACCTGGAACAGAATGTATGAACCTAATGGCCTAATTGTGTCCACAGAAACCAGACTCTGTCTCCTGATTTTCTCTTTGCAGAAAAAGTACACTGAGTTTTCGACAGACGAACATACGCCTATACTTGCAGGCAAGGTGTTTCTGCGTTACCGTAATCGTGCGCATAGTGTGTACTGGGGCTTTTAAAAGCAATGAACAGTTGCGGAAACTAGCGGCCCTGGCACAGGGGCATAGGGAACGTGCCCCATCGATTTCTCAAAAAGATTCTGAAAATTTTAAAATGATCCCCAAAGCGTTTAAGCTATAGATTTCTGTAGGGCCCCAGTTCTCACACCTTTTCTATCGTGAGCCATTTCTGGCTATCCATTATCACCTCGCGACCCACGACCCCGCTATCAAGACACACGTACACAAAATCGAATAGGCTACCACAAGACTGGCATACACTGTACAAGCAGGTGAGATGGGGGGGGGGGGTGGTTGACAGGCGGGTCTGCCGTCAGTATACGTCGTGTTACTTGTGAAGAGAAACCGCCCCTTAGTTACGACAATCAAAGGCATCTCCTTCATATATCCCCAGCCACACATAGGGCCGTAGCGAGCGGAGGGTGTGGGGGTGTCACACCCCCCCTCAATATTTGGTCGCCGTCTGCAAATTTTTCGTCTGTCGGCAAAAAAGGGGAGAGGTGAAGGAAAAGAGGGGAGGAGGAAAAGAAGAGAAAAGAAAGGAAAGGGGAAGAAAGGGAGTGAAAGGGAAGACGGAGAATGGAAAGAAGAAAAAAGAGAAAGAGAGAACGGGAACGCGCGGCCAGTCTGTTATCGGCTTTTTCGATTTTCGGCTCTTCACCTAATTGGCCCATTCAAGTTAAAGGCCCGTCGGCAAATTCACCATACATGTGACGGCCGTACAACGACCGACGGCATAAATGGACGAGTGAACTAGTCCGTCGGCAACTCGGGAAAAAAAAGGGAGTTTAAGGCTTCCGTATAGGAGCGCTATTTCGGGTCATATGACCAGTGTTTTAGCCAGCCCTATTTGTGCGACGATGTCGCAACGACGGCTACAAATTCCCACAAAAAATCTGACAAGCAAATTCTACGCCGGGGTAAATGTTGACAGAATCAGCCTCACCAGAATAATTTTGCCTGTTCCTTGCTGTCAGCATATCATATTTGTCTGCTTTAATTGCGACATGACTTCCTAATTCACAAGCCTTTTTTAACCTCCGACCCCCACTACCCTACTTCCATCTCGAAGTAAGTTCAGAGAGTAGACTGATTCCGTGTATTACGTCCGCGGCGCAATATTTTTATGTAATAAAATATTTGTCACCAAGATTTTTTGGTTCCTCATTAGCGATCTAGGCACCTTTCAAATTACAAAAATTTTCCACAGGGGAGGGGGAACCCCTCTCTTTATACCCCTCCCACAGGCCGGCGATCGCACGACATACTGCATGGCTCCCTTTCAAAGAAATACTAGGCACGCAACAGGAATGCTTCTTGGCGTTCGAAGCATATTTTGAATGCTAGTGTTAAGATTCTGGACACTTTTCTCCATTTTTGAAGGCCAGACGCCTATTTGAACATTTACCGTATGTGAACGCCTAACGAGTCTAGTGTTCAAATGCTGAACGCATAGTGTTCAAATTCTGAACTTCAGGTTTAGCTCCTGAAGTATAGTGGCATGATGGGAGGAATTGCCTAACACATTAAAATTATTAGGAATCTTTGCATTGATTAATACCTATCCCGGGAGGCTTAATTTTTTACCCAGAAATATGCTAAAACCTCAGAGATTCCGGGGGCTTCGCCCCCTGGAACCCCCACCGGAGCTTTGCCCCTGGACCCTACCCGCTAAAGCTCGCGCTTAGCGCTCGTTTTACGCATCACCAGATCTGTCGGCAAAATATGATCTCTACACCCCCCCCCCTACGAAGATTACACCTACGCTACGCCCCTGGCCGCACACACATTTAAATAATTCTCATCGCCCGTGATTTATTGATGAACATCGATCACTGATATTGTCTTAAAGTTGATGAAACTTTCCTGGATGATTTATCTGCTCTTTACAAGCTTCACATACCTCGGCTCGCAGGTTGTAGTTGAACACACCGTACATGCGAACAAGTTCTCGCTACTCAGATGACTTAACTGCGGTACTTTGTTCTTTAAGAAAGCCATGACAGAAACAGCACTTTCACACACATATGTTGTGCCGAACAGCCGGGTTCTAATTGTCGTCCAGAATCCCTATACACCTCCGTTTGTCCATTCCAACTGGGCCTCGCGATCTGCTTGTAGTTCCGCGAGTTAGAGGGCGACGTTGTCATGTTAAGCAGGCTCGACTTTGAATGATGCGATTATCGCGTCCAAGTTTCAGTCTTAAAAGACCTGGAAACCTCTCTTGGAAATTTGCTCGTAGAGACTGCAGATATTCTAGCTAGCAGTAAACCCTTCACGGGGGTGCAGTCGACCTCGCCAAAATCTAGGTAAGTTGTGGCTTGATACTCTCGGAAACACGGGTTGTCATACCGGGGTAATACTAGTCTTGGTCAAGACGTTATAAACCTCCCATGAGCTTGCTTATTGCATATCAATCTGTTCGTCTATGTCTCTTCTAATGTTTTCAAAGCGTTTAATTGAGAAAGAAAATGGCAGATTCCAACTAATAGCTTTTTTCCGGGTGTAGGTCAGATTTTGGGCTAACCTAATTTTTGACGACCTTTTGACCTCAACTAACCTTCTTATGGAATAAAACTCACAAACAATGTATGCATTCTGTAGAGCTTATTAAAATGAATATTTTGTATAGTAAATCATGTTTTGGGGTTAATTAGTAGAGGAGATGTAACTGTTTTAATTTCCCCTACCCCTAATTTGGGCGACCAAAATTTCATCTCTACCCATGAATACGGGCACAATTTTCTCACTTGCTGCAGGGTTAGAGAAAGTCTACCCTCAATTTCATGAGAGACAAGATGGTCTCCTACCAGAATCCGCAGAGTAACTTAGGGTACATCTCATGTACATGGGAAATCCCTAGCCCATAGTCTATTAGCAAAATTTTTCACTTCTTACGTTTTTACAAAATGAGGGCGCTTGTCAACTGGAACTGTACATACTCTAGTATTTCGTTCATTACGGTAGTATCGAACAGAAATTTGAAGACAAGTAGAGGGCGTCTTCACAGTAGTTCCCAATTAAAGTGGTATAGGTGTGTACAACTAGTACTACAGTCTTTAGCAAGACTAGGGTAACATGTGAAGATGAGCTTCCACGTTGTTATATTTATCGCAACGGGATGCATAGATGTTCGTAAAACAATTTTACACTGCATACAACTGCATATGCGCCTCTCCAGTCGGTCGGAACTGACCAGTGGTGTCACTCAGCCTCAGGTGAAAATAGCATAGGTGCACTTCGTCGAAGGCGGAGAGTATATAAGCTTTGACACTGTTAAGTGTACATAACAGGCCTGGTACATAATGTCCATGACGAGAAACGCAACTAAGGCGGCTCTTCTAGCCTAGAAATCGTTCGAGACCCACGCGACTCACAGAGCTGCTCGCTACCCACCGGAAAACATTTGGCGACCCACATTTGGGTCGCTACCCATCATTTGGGAACAGCTGCTGGAGGGGTAGGGTGAGGTGGGTTTTTTTCGACCGAGTAATGGATCTATTGTAATCATTTTCTATCACAAATGTTTCTAAAACTATCAGAATTTTTGCCAATCCTTCGCAAACTATCACAATTTTCGAGCGCTTGGCGGGCTTCAAACATTATTACAATGTTGTTCTAAATACCAGTATCCTCCGATAGCAACTCCCGGAGAAGCACAAGAGCAAAAGTTAAAAGCTGTTTACGAATTACCAGGTAAAAGACTGGCTTTTGAGGGGTATGTAGGTTTGTTGGGCAATTGAAAGTGTCTCCATGTAGAGCCTGAATGCAGGTTTTGTTGTGGAAATCTTATTTATTGAAAAATCGGCGCGCTCCGCACGCATGCGTCACGGTTTGCACTCCATCTCATGACCATTATTGAGGTAATAATGCATGAAACTAGTCTGATCACAACACTTTCCGAAAAACAGAGATACCTCACCAAACATCTGTAGGGGCCTCGCATCAATATGGGATTTTTCAATTTACTTTGTAGCATGATGTAGAAAGTTGAAAGTACGTATTTGCCGTTATACATTTTTCAAAAAAAAATTACCGAGCGCTTTCGATGCATGCATTATCGGTATAGATGGTGATTGTTAACAAACTTAAGACAAAAAGCATTCTAAAACGCGCTTGTAAGTTATTCACCCCTTGTGCTTTACCTATCAGGGAGATTTAATATCACCTCCTCTCCCTCCCACCCATTGCCAATTGCTGGAAGCTGTTCGTCTGGATTTTCGTTCAAAATTAGTAAGAAAAAAAAGATAGTTGTAAAGTGCTCGGCGTCATACTCTGTATTATGATTTGAATGTCAGGTAATAAGTATTATGTAAATTGCCCTTGATTTTCCCGTTTTACATAATAAAACCAGAGATTCCAGGAGGCCATATACAGGTATCTGTCAGCCTTAGATTCACTTTTATAATGCACAATGAAGGAAAGGAAAATTTTCATAATAGGTCAAGAATTTCTTTTTGTGGACTCACGCACGTTTTTTTGCTAAAAAAATCCCCCAATAGAAGGCAGTAAAGTAGACAAAAGGGGGCTTCAGAAGGTTTGTTGACAACTTATTCTTCTCTTAGACAACATACTCTCCTCTTTCACCTGACCAAAAATTAGAATTCACTAAATTATGGACATTTTCCAGTCTTACATGATCAGTTCCAAATTTAAAGCACCCTTTTGCATCCAAGCAACCTTAAATTAACAAAAAATTCTCAGTCACCCCTTCCCTTAGACCCCTCCTCCAGGAAAGTACCTTACATGAAGTGACAAAGGAAGGATCTCAACTGCTGTATACAACCGCAGGGCGCATAAAATAGGTGCAATTTACGCAGACTTGGGGCAAGTTGAGTCGTTCGACCTAAATTTTTGCAAACATATGCTTAAGGTTCTTAATAAAACTGATAATTGCATGGTACATGAGGAATTGGGTAGACACTAGTTGATTAAGATAATTGAAGTAAGGATGGTCCCTTTTGGGGCAAGAATTGTTAATGGTAGTAAATACAAACTTTCCTGCACCTTATAAGCTCATATGAACCCTGCATTAGAAAGGTATTTATAGCTCAGGATGGATCATAAAGGAAAAAAGGATTTTTGATTATTCTCGTACATCCTATGTTTGGAATTCTACCATGCATAATGGTGAAGCTCTAATTGACATAACTGGCTAAAAGATTCACTAAACAGAAGACATACTGATATGTATCAGCAAGACTGGATTTCAGAAGTGTTTGATAACTCTCAGAGTAAGATCAAGATCTATGACATTTTTAAGAAAACGTTAAATCTCGTAAAATATCTTGTTTTTTAACCTGTTAAATACTGCACAAATTTGTGTAATAAGTTCCGATGTGCTAATCACAAACTTCCTGTAACTTGTCGCTGGACGATTTCTCAACATCATTTTTAACGAAAGAATTTACCATTATTGTAGTACTGAGAATTTGTGGATAAATTCCATTATTAATTTGAATGCAGTATGTTCCAGAAAAATGAAAACTAACTTAGAACGTTTCTAAACGGTTAACCTAGCACAGTTAACCTAAGAAAAAGTTTCATTCTCAGAAATATCGCAACTTTGCGATTTTAATTATGCATTCTTTCAGTTAATTAATTCACCTTCCAGTCAGGCTGATGGGATAGTTACTCGTTGCCTTCTCGGGCTATATTTGTT
>WURT03306036.1:0-24791 GCA_009936505.3 Holothuria glaberrima
TTTTCAAAAAATTCTCAAAGGGGTGGGGAAACCCCTTCCCGTAGACCCCTCCCCCAGGACGGCAATCAAAGAACATATGACGTTCCCCCTCCCCGTAAGAGAAATCCTAGCTATGCCACTGCTTATGAGTTAAGCTTTCTTGACACAAGCATTGAGGCATTTTTTGTCGGGAAAAATTTCCAGCACCCCCACTCATCGATCCTTAGGGACGCCCCTGCTCTTTTTATCAGGGGTTGGGCATGTGTGTTTTAGGGCACTTAGTGTAAAAACATAAAGAGCCTATTCCATAAAGATTGAAAACTCCTGCTTCATAACAATGAAAAATCTGCACATGTCGCCATCTAAACAAAGTTGTCAAGAAAGTAATGAAACCAATTTTTATTTATCATTAAGCTGTGTTTGCTTCATGGGCCTTTTGGTGTTGTGAGCTTCTGAGTGGTGGTAGTGTATTCATTCTTCATGGTGCAGTTGTCAAAAAATCGTAATGTCACACAAAGTAAAGCAGAAAATAAATTTAGTTTCTTTCTGTAAGGAATGATAGTAACAAAATGTGCATTACTATCATTGAAATAGCAGAAACATTTAATTAGCATCTCCAAGCCACCAGGTTTGAGATGTAAAACAAGGTCACTTTTGTATTGGTCTTAGTGATAAACTTTCTCTTAGCATCGAAAATGTCAGCTACAGAAGACTTTCACAGTATTTTACTGTCATTTTCAGGAAATGACATCTCTAAGTTGAACAAGACTAATAAGGAGTCCAACAAGAAGAAGGATGATAGCTTTAATCCTGAAGAACTTACTAAGGCCTCACAACTTCTTCTTGTGCTACTAAAGGTGAGTTAGTTCAAACCCTGCAATTTAGAATAATTACAACATGCCACTAGTAAGGTGGACTTAAAATGTATGAAGATGGTTTTTGCAGTATCTGCTGATTTGTTTTTGCTCTTGTAAAGTCTTTAAAAGTGTTCCTTTCTTTGTAAATATTTGGCAGAAGTGGTCAAGTGTCGCAGCTTTTGGGCAACACATCTTTGTAGAGCATTAGTTACCTATGTACGCTGTAGCCATAATTTGATACACTGGTTTACTCTTATAACAAAAATGGTAAACCATGTTACCTATAAAAGGGAAATATTTTAATTATTAGTAGAGAATAAGGTTTTTGTCAAATCAGCTGATTGTGGTTTTCCTTTCATTACAGGAGGTACCCAAACACCAAGATTCTAACATACTTCTTAATCTGGTCAGTTGTATCAAGGTACTGTGCTTGAATGCAGAGTGTCTCCGGATGGCTGCAAAGGATAACCCAGGTTTCTTGATACATGCTCAAAAGTGTCTGCTCATACCAAGGTAAGACTTAACTTTGTGTTTGACTTGTATCCAAATATGGGAGCAGCATTTGAGAATGAAAATATTTATTAGAGGTTCTTCACGTGACATCATAATGGGCTCTGTTATACAAATACCGCCATTTTGGACATAAAACTTAGTATGCATAGACACAGTATTGGACAAAGCGTGGAGTGCTTTGTTCCTATTTTTCAAAGAATTACTAACGATCGATTGTACTTATGTGTGTAGGCCTGTGTTTGGGTTAGGGTTAAATAATGTGTTTGGTTTGAATACTTCCAAACGATCACAATGAAAAACTCTATCGTAGCATCTTTAGGCAATCACTGGATATGAAGTGGGCACTGGGCAATTCAGTTGTAGACTCCCGCATTAATTATTTCTGCAGAAGAATTCCAGAAACCCATCTAGCTCTATGTTGTACATATGTTTAAAGTCAGTAATAATATTGTTGGACATGTAATTTTCCTTGCCGATTTTGCAACAAACTTTTGCTATCTTCAAAAAAACATTTGTTACAAAGAATGTTGTAAACATTTTAACCTGTTACTTAATATACATTTGTACTAGGTGTACATGTCGTTCATCATAAGTTTGAAGTCCATTATGGCTGACACTGATGTTGAGAACCTCTATAGAGCTTCTTCAGTGACCTCACTGGGTGGGGCATCTCTTATTTTGTTAGACATTTTGGCCATCATTGGTTCATTCTATCTTAAGTCCTGTTGTGTACATGAACTATTAATTTACTTTCTGTGCACAAGTTGTGTGACAACCAGAAATGTACTGACGTCTTGTGAAGAACATCTATCAGCTGGAAAGGAAGGTCTTGTTCAACAGTTTGAAGTTTAATGAGGTCAAACAGCAGGGACTATAAAGTGAAGTGCCACCTTCATTTTGCATTGCTAAAGATTTGCCAAAACTGTTCTCTCATACTGCAGGAAAATAGGACTTAAAATTGCATCTTAGATTCCTTTTTATGAGGTCACTTGTTTCAGAAAGTTGCACTTCACATAGCATTTCCATAACTTTGAGAAAAGCACAAATTTTACTTTTTATAATTTTCTAAGTTAGTTATCATTGACTGCAAAGCTGTCTGCAGTGAAGCAGTCCATTGTGATCAAGAGGTCGGCCACTGCTGCTCTTTAAGGAAATATGATTTTGTTTTATAGCCCAGCTCCTATAATCATAAAGCCTGTTTCAGGCTCTTAAACTACTCAGTCAAGTTCTCTGATAAATGGACAGTGTGAACTGTAAAGTAGGTTTGGTTAAGCTGTTAAGTTTGTAAATCATCTTAGGGTGAACTATTGATATGGTTGTGTATGCCATCTTATCAATTTTGTAGCAGGGTTGTACAGTAGTCTTCTTGCCATAAAGGTCTTTACCTTTATAACAAACTCTTTTAATCAAATTGAGTGTTTAACAGAAGAGTATGAAGATACAGTAGCGTTAATGCGAAGTTGAATGCTCAAATTATAACTGATTTGAAATGATTGGTTTTTTTTTTAGTTTCTGGAAACTCTTGAGAGGTAACTTGTCATCTGTGGCACAAATAATTGTCCCTCTGGCTCTTCACTGTACCTCCCTATCTGGAGGATCAGACATTCTATGGGACATTGTGGACCATGAAATGGAAAGTCAGAATTGGCAGATGAGATTCCAATCGGGTGAGTTTGTGGTGGAATAGGAAAAATCAAAGCTGAAGCTGTTGTGGTAGAATTAGTTTTACAGTCGGGAGATGGTGTTACAAGGTTGTGAGGGGTGTTTTGTAATAAGGAAGGGGAGTTTACTGTAGTGAAGGGTATTTAGTAGGGAGGGGTGTTTTACAGGGGTGAGGGATATTTTGAGGTAGGGTGTGTTTTTATGGCAGGTAGGGAGTTGTATAGTGAGGAGGAGGGGTGTTGTATATTAGGTAGGGATGTTTTGAATGGGAGTGGTATTTTATAATGAGGAGGGGTGTTATGTAGTTAGGAAGAATATTTGAAAGCAAATATTGGTGATTAATTTTAATGTCAAACCTTTCAGTGACTGTCACAGAATAATATGTAAATGCTATAACTACCATGGGATTTTATGAAATTATCAAGGCCATCTCTAATTATGAGATTGGCAAGGCATACAAATATATACTATTAATCTTAAAAGTAAGGATAACTTGCCAAATAGACCTTTCTCAGCTCAGTCAACAGAGCTCTTGCTAGTAATGAAATAAATATTCAGAGAAACTCCATGTAGCTAGGTACTTCTTTTTCTGTGCCATCCCAACACCTTTGCTTTTAAAGTGTGAACAGATCATCAGTGTGAAGCTGTGGCATCACATCTGTTTGCTTTAATTTTCTTTGATAGAAAATGTGATAACTTCACCTGCTCATAATGTATATAGGTATCAATTTAGTTTCATTTGAATTTTTAGGTGTGTTTCCTTGTAAAAATATCAAAACTAATGATGCATCTGAACCATTGTTTTAACTACAGTCAATTTGTCTTGCACATGCATGTTGTAACATGGCATATTTGTATGAACAATTTTCTTTTTTGCTTTTTAGTGGAAAGAGTGTCCGTTCTCTTGCGACATGTCGAGAAAAAGATGCTTGGTTCCAACACTATCATCATGGGGTGTTTAGCCCATGCCTTCTGTCTCCTGATTTCATCCTCCGAAGACATCTGCCCAGCCGTCTCTGCCCGCTCTATCTTGATGCTGGAAACAATCCCTAACAAAGCTCTCAGAGTGAGTTTGGGACCCTCTTTGTATTTTTCTTGGTACATGGTTCCCAGCAAGTCTGGAAATCAGGGAAAACCTGGAAATGCCTTTTTCATTTTCCAGATAGGGAAAACTCAGAGAATTTGAGAAAAACAGTTAATATCAAGGAAAACTCAGGGAATTTGAACATTGACTAAAAGATGATCTTTCTGAGATTTTGACGGGTGCATGTATTAGGCCCTAATGTTAATATTTTTTGTAACCCAATTCATACTGTTTTCAAGTTACTCCTGTAGTAAATCATGTGTCCACTCCATGTTCAGAGTATTTCATGTGACCAAAATATCTCCTGGAATTTCTGGATTTACTCAAGGAAAACTCAGGGAAATTTATTTTCATGAAATGCTGGGAACCCTGTGGGGGGAGGGATGGGATGGGGTGGGGGAAGGAATCCAGTACTCCAGTGTTGAAGCTGTGACAGATGCTCTCTGATAATGTTGACACCTCTACACTGGATGTAAGATGTTTTGATTTCAAGTGTATGTGCAGTTTCATCAGTCTTGGGTTTTCAAACTTTTCCAACTTGAACTCCACTTTTGAGTGTTGAAATTACCTGAGAAACTTATTACCATATCATGAAAAATAAAATTCCAGTTATGCTTCTAACATAACCGTACAAGACAAGTTTCAACATTAAGCAAGGTTTACTACTAAATTCGATATGGTTCAGATAGGATAAACTATATCAAAAATGGTGATAGAAATGCCTTTTTTGTTTTTTCCATGGTGACTTCATGCCCTACCATCTTCTGGGGCCCACAATTCACCATGGCTCACTGGTTGAGAGAAGCTGCTTTAATCTCTTTTCAAGACAGAGAAATGTTACTCACATTTTTGGTTTTCTTAATTTCACATCAGGTGACTGCATTTGAGGTATTATCTGGCTTCTGGAACTTTCTCATTGACACTTAGAATTTGAGTTAACGTGATGTGGGCATATTTATTATATATATTTTAAATTAGCTTACATCATGATTCCTTTTAACCTATGTGTTCAGAAGCATTTCTGATGACTTGAAGTGTGTACCCTCTACAGGTTCTGATAAACTGCTTGGAGTTCCAGTGGGACTCTGTACTGGAGGACCGTGTACTCATCCTATCCCACATGCATTTATTACAACATTACTTGAAAGGTGTCTCAGTCCTCACATGGGAGTTCTTTATGAATCGTCTAGACACCCTGGCTCTGGAGGTTCATGTGGACAAAGAACAGAACAAGGAATTCCCTTTTCCAATGGGTAAGTTTTTTTTCATGACACTTTTAAGTTGTTTTGATGGGATTATTGTGTGGTACGTGACTTACTTGTAATGTGGAAAAAGTTTTGCCAGTATTCACTGCCCTTCATTTGAGCTCAACCAGACCACTCAATACCTGGTTTCATAGTTTGCGATTTAGTTTCCTCAAAATAGTAAAAGTTTATGCTAGTTCCTGCCTAGAGTATTGTCACAGCTTCGGGGGGTTGGCTCACCCACAGCTGGGTCCTGTGACCCCTGGATTGCACAGGTTACACTAAAATGTGGACTTGAGCCCAGGCCAGATTTGTTGTGATTGTAGAGTGGTATCTATTCAAATGTAAAAGAAAATCATTATTTTTTGTAGTATTTGTGGAAATTAAAAAGATTTATTCTTCCATGGTAACAAGTGTACCTGTGGACATTGGTTCTAGGACAACTTCCCTCACATTTCCCACGTGGACAATTTCCGGGGACAATTCCCAACCCAGACAATTCTGATCAACAATTCCTACCCAGAGTCTCCTGCTGGACAATGCTCACCCATGACAATTTCACATTGTCTGGTGGGGGAAGTTGTGAGGGGCAATTTGCATGAGTGGGCATTGCTGGGGTAATTTTTTTTTTATGGGAAATTATCCCAGGGTAGGTGAGGGGGTGGGCAAGTTGTTCAGACACAGATATATTGTGAAGAGAGGTTTAATGTTTGTAAAAATAACACAAAAACCTGGGGCCTTGTAGGGCAGTTGTTTTAAGATGCTAAGCGACCACAAATGTGGAAACAGCCTATATGGCTTATGAATTACAACTTTACCTCAGGTGGCCAACCAACTCAAAAATTTAGATCAAATTTGGTTTCTTTTGAATTTGAAAAGTCAGTTCAGATGGAAGAACTGTAGATTGCTCTTGGATGAGAAACCCACCTTTCTTTGGCCTGGATGAGGATCGAACTTGAACCTCCCGGTTGCCAAGCTTCGTCACTTGAAATGCCACTACCTTTATACACTTGGCCACAGCACTGGTCACAAGTGAAACATATTGGTATTTTCTTCTGTTACAGATACTTCAAGGTCCAGTGCTGGTTTGACAGACAGAACAGATCTTTTCTTGAACAAACTGAATAGGGCCCGTTTGGCACGCTCCCAGTCAGAAATCTCGGGTACCTTGAAACCAAGACGATTGTCGGCATACTTTAGCAAGAACGATGACAAGATGAGAAGCAAGTCAATGCCAACTGGTTTAAGCTTTGCTCGAGTGAGAGTGATCTCATGTGAGTGAAAATAATATTTAAGGTGTTCAGCTTTTTGTTTACATTAACACTCAAGGTAGCTACTTAAAACTGGTATTTTAACAATTGTGGTTGTCACATTGACTCTGGGTGGGATCATATACTGCATTTTATGGAAGCTTGGTGTCTTCCCTGAGATAAATAGTCAGTATCACAAGGAAGGTTCATACTGTTATGTTTCAAGTTGAGTTTAATTCTGGGAGCCAATCTCAGGCTGATCAATTATCCTGTCAAGCAGATGATAGATGAGAGCTGCCAAGATTGTCTTCTCTTTGTGACTAATGTTCAGAGGATGGTAAAGGCAGGCATAAATCCTGTTTACCATCTCACTGGTCTATTTATTGCATAATAGTCTAATATATTTATTCTTAAGTTAAGTAAGGGTGTTGTATCTTACTTTCAATGTACCATGTGTATATTTGTAGTGAAGTGTTAGTTTTTTCTTTGTAGCTGGGAAGTCAACCTACAGCCGACCATCAACAGCAAACAGTCATAGCAATGCTGTGCCAGGTGTAGGGGATTCTCTGGCTGATAGTGTCTTTGAGGGTGAGTTGAATCATAAATTCTTGGTTACTTCAGTAACAGGTACTGGGAATATGCTGATTGTTTAGTAGATAGTGTATTTGAAAGTGAGTTTAGATCATGAGGTCTTGGTATTTAAGTTGCAAGCCCTGAATATTCTGGTTCTTTAGCCATTTTGTGGGCAGAAAAGGATGGATTTGGTATCTCTTTTCAATGTTTAAAAAAAGATTGAAGGGCTTATTCCTATGCTCAAAATATCTTAAATAGGTTATTTCTGCCAGGAATCAACATTGACTTGTAACCACCTATGTTTTGGAAATATTAACAAGTAGAAACTAGTTCCTTACTTCAAGTGCTGCCCTAAGTTTACAACCCTTCTTATTACAGATGGTTACCTACCAACAGTAACAGAAGATGTTCCAACTGCAGCAGCATCTAGTGGTCCTGATCCAGCATTATCCCTGGATTACTCTCACATTGACAAGGAGACAGTTCATCGTCTCGTCGACCTCCTCCTTACTGTAAGATAGTTACTCATACAGTAGTAATAGTAGCATATTTCCAATTTTTTCATGTGGGTTTTACTTTTTCTTCTTTTTTAAGAGGGATGAGGAATCTGATCATTCCTTTCTTTTCCTGGAAAAAATGCTTTAGGACATTGTAAAGTGGTACAGAAAAAAATGGTCTGTCTAATCTTTTGACCACATATCTGCCTAATGTTAGGTTATCATCAAAACATTTTATGGGTAGGAAATGAGCCCCCCTTGCCCCCAGAAGGGTTGAGTAACACTGCTACAGGCAAAATTTGACACAGACAGAATTTCTATAGTTGTCAAAATCTGAAGAAGTAAGAAGAATTAGACAGGACAATGTTTTGAGAAGAAAAAAAATGAAGCATCCTCATAATTTTATAAACAAATTCATTTTAAGTGAGTGAAAAGAAAAGAGAAGCAGCCCTTAGTTATATTGTATATTTCAGATTATTTCCCCATCTGAATATGAAGTGTCTTTAAACTTTGCGATAAAAATTTGACCTGAAGGGTTTTAAGCCTAATTCTTGGAATGGGTGGTATGGTTTATTACAGGTTTTCAAAGGTTGTCATGGAATTGTATAGGGTTGTAGCTACGGTGGCCGCACCGGGCGGCAGTGACCGGCACTTGATATTGCCGCCCAGCACCCGTAGCTAATAGCTATTCTTCCACTCACTACTCCTTTTCCTTTTCAAAAAGAGAGCAAAACTTGCTTAGAATGTCGCTCTTCTTTATGCCAAATAGATATTTTGCCTTCAGTTTCCAGTGTGTTAAACATTACAAATAGTCAGTTACATCCACATGCCGAGTTGGATCGTATTTACATGCACTGATCATTGTAATTTCGTGGGATGATTGTACATGACATTGCAAAATTGCTGTAATGAGGAGATCCTTTTGCTGAAAATATAGTCCCTCCTTCCCCTTTGACCCCTTCCCTAGGATGTTGATTACCAATATCTGCTGCCATCTATTGAAATAACTGGTACTAATTTTGCCTTAGCTACAACCCTGGAATTGTGTAACCTTTTTCTAGGGGAAATGTGACATTTTTGTGTTGAGCATGTGCATATCTTCACTCTCAAATGAACCTGGGGTAGTAGGTCGGTTAATGATAGATTCAGTGAGCACTAGTATCCACAAGATTCTTGTTTCATTCTCATATGGTCAGCTGTTAGGTGGTCTAAAGTAACAGACTTGTGCTAAAAGATATAATACCATGATACTAAAATTGAAGCCTCTGAGATATCAAATAATGTCATGACCTTTCTGTCTTTTCTTTTTTTTTTACAGTTCATGACTCATGACAAAAGTACTGTTGATGATGTCAGTGCAAGAGTGATGGTAAGAGATAAAAATTTAAGAAAAAAACATTATTTTGTATAACATGTTGCAAGGAAAGAATTATTTGCTGTCTTCAATGTCAGTGGTGCTAGGTATTTCAAGAGTAAGAGTAAAAAACAATTTATTGATTTCAATCATAAAATGACAATTTAACAAAATGGACTACAAGCATCTCACATTGCAAGCATTTTGGGGTGGAGGCTGTTTGTGAAGTCAAGTATACACATTTAACCGGTGATGTGGCCAAGTAGATAAAGGCAGTGGCATTTGAAGCAATGAAGCCTAGTAACTGGGAGGTTTGGGTTTGATCTCTAGCCTTGTCAAAGTAAGGTGGGTTTTTCATCCAAGAGAAGTGTACGGTTTTCCCATCTGAACTGGCCTTTGAAAAGAAACCAGTTTAAATTGTTGAGTTGGCTGCCACCCAATGTGAAGTTGTAATTCATGAGAAACAGGCTTCCTCCACATTCATGGTCGCTTAGTGTCGTAAAAGAACTGTCCTTCAAGGCCCTGAAAAGAAAAATAATGATAATTAATAACCGTATACAGAATTTAAATTTTTCGAATCCTTGAATCTGAAGTTTTATTAAATTTTCTTTCTGTTTCATGGTCCCTGTCCCTAGAGTTTTAAATTGTTTTGGTAGTTGCAATGCAAAGCAGTTTCACTACTTCCATTCCATTTTATGAAGCATTCAGGGGTTGAGTAGAATGCAAAATATGATTTAGCCTAGCTGCATACGCTAATGTGTACTTGTTTGTTGTACTGTCCAATAGATTTGGGTTGCATTTGTATAACTGAAATATTTTGTTGAGTGTTTCCCCAGTGACATTGATGCACACCCTAAGATGGGATACTGTTCTAGCTGTCCACTGTTAGCATCCAATATTGCTCTTCTCATGTAAGTCATATTTTATCATCAGAATACTGTGCTGGGACATTTGAGTGTGCTTCTAGGGTACAACCAAGCAGAGAAGCAGTTCACATTACCTCCACAGCAGTTAAGAGAATCAGCTGTATTTTATGCCTTCATGACTCGTCTACCAAGGGTAGGTGTATTTTTCCATCACTCTCTCCTCTCTTGCACATCAGATGGTCGGTGTGCTGCCTTCCATTCTGATTCAGTTATGAAATGACATTTTCTTGCTGTTTGCTTAATTTGTATAGCTCTATCATGAGGCAGGGTGTAGTATGGTTAGTTTCCTTACAAAACATGGAGTGATGTTATGCTGCTTCATATTGGTATTACACAGCTATACCATAAGGGTGTGGAATGGGTATGTATCTTACAAACCATTGAATGGTATTGTGCCACTGCTTATTGGTATAACGCTGCTCTGCCGTCATGGTGTGGTATGGTTATATGTCTTACACACCACTGAATGGTATTGGGCCACTCTTTATTGTTATAATGCAACTCTACGATGATGATGTGGAATAGTTATATATCTTACAAAACGAAAAATGTTATTGTGCTTTTGGTTATTGTAAAGTCTTTGATGAGCCTGATTTACACTTCCCATCCTGTATTTTAAAGTATACTAAACCCTTTACATTGTAGTTAAGTAGTGCCTTGTTTACAGTCTTCCATCTAGTGATAGAGTGATCTCATGTAATGTCATACCATTATCTTCCTTGGTTAATGGTAGCCTTTAACAAAGCGTCTTAGATTAGATCACTATGCAATGTGGTTATACTGAAAATTTCACCTGCTAGGTCCCTCAGATTCTCCATGACTTGTTCATAAAATTTTCATTGAATAGAAAGGTTCTAAAACAGAACAGCATAGCAACTACAAAAAAAAAAAGGTAGTTGGAAAGTTCAGAGTTTGGATTTAATTTAGAGGTGACAAGGCAAACAAATCGTAATTGCTCATTAGTCCTGCATGTGAAAGCATTGCATTATACACAGAGCAGTGTATTGAGGGGTGTGGAGAATGTATGGGGTGGTTTACCTCAGTGAATTACTTTGTACAGTATGTGAATCCCATGGTACAGTATGTGCACTGTGGTACCATATGTGAGTACCATAGCATAGTATGTCAGCCAGTGTTTTAGCAAGCCCCTATTTGTGAGATAATGTGCCGCATAAACGGTGACAAATGTCCCACAAAAAAATCTGACATGCAAATTCTACACGGGTGTAAATTTTGACAGACAATTTTCCTTAGACCTTTCCCCCAGGCCACAGATCAGTAAATGTCGCATTGAGAAAATGTCCTAGCTAAAACACTGATGTCAGCATCATGGTCAGGTATGTGAGACCCATGGTGCAGTTTGAGTACATTGTACATTATCTGAATCCCAGTGACAGTATATGAATCCATGGTAGGGTATGTGAGTACCACATTTGACAATTCTTTCCTTTGTGTTGGTTATTTTCTTGATGATAATGTTGTATGTGTTGGCTGTTAGAAGCTATAGAACAGTATGGAAGTGGAAAATATTGCTTTGTGACATTTTTTCAGAAATGTTAGAAATTGAACCCATTGAGTGCCTCATTCATTGAGTCTGAAATGAAACTCTGGCTTAATGGTAATGAGAAGTTAATATGCTAGAATACAGTGTGAAGGTATGCATGGCCAATTTACTGTAAAGTTCTTGTATAAAACCTATTATAATAATTTTCTTTTGTTTTGTTTTTCTTTGCTTAGATGTTAGACTACAATGTGGAGGTTGGTAACATCATCCTGCCTCTTGTACTGGATCTTCTTCTCCATTGTCCAGCTCCTCAGAAAGCTTTGATGGACAACCAACCCATTGAATACACACTATACTTCTTAGAGCCCCACTGTAGACAAGCCTGGCTGACTTCACTTTTGGTCATACTTTATAAGGTAAGTATGTAAATATAATGACTGTGAACATTTTAAATGCAAAATATACAAGTTCTGGACAAGTTCTATGTTATGAAAAACTTGGAAAAACTGTGATTTTTTCCACCAAAATATGTATCCTTGTTTGTAGCTCTTTGCACTCTAATGTTGAATCCTCATGTTGAACCAAAATATACCAATCAGTAGAAAACTGCCATTTTGATTTTGGAAAAAGCGTTATTTGTTCCAACTATTAAAGTACTTAATGATGCAATCAGTGTAATGCTACTTACCATGAATAGTGTCCAGTCAGGTGTCAGAGAATGGACCCTTTTCCAATTAACAATTACAATGGATTGTGGGATATAGTTTTCGTACGCATCGTTTTTGTCATTATACTTTGGCAAAATAAGATGCACACCAAAATTCTCTCCCACAATCCTTTGTAATTACTGTTTGGAAAAGGATCTATGACATTGTCATTTTAATGAGCTTAATACTAACACACATTGTAAATTCCATTCTTCACTAAAAAAGGAAATCGGTTATGCTTTCTTGCAAATATTTCTTTCAAATTGTGATTAAATCTTTCAACTTTCTTATTTCAACTTGTCTGCAAACATATGTTTTCATCCTTAGTATTCATTTGATCAAGTGGAGTACAAGACCATCTTAAGGGGTTTGATTAGAATCACTATTAATCTGCTTGAAGCACAGCGCCATCATTGCAAACCTAAACGACCAGAGCCACCCACAATTGAAGATATTTGGGGTGCTTCAGAGACTCCTCCCTCTAAGGACAAGAAAGGTTGGTATACCAAGAAAGACATCATTTTATTTCATTTTGATAAATATTGTGTCACTCTAAATATTCTGGGTCAGTTTGCATCCTTGTACTCATATACTACAGGTAGCACATGCTGACTAAAAGTATGACGAGATCTGCAGAAATTGTAATATTTGAAGCTTGTACCACACTGGAAACATGTTCATATGTATACTTGTAGATGAAAACGATTATTTAACAGGAAGCAGTAATATTTTAGGATAAGACATTGCCACAAAAGTGTCATAAGCCTGGGGCTTTTAAATTACAACTTCATGTGGGATTGCCCACCAACTCAAAACTTCATATTAAACTTGGATTCTCTGCATTTGAAAGGTCTTTTAATAAAGCAAATCCATAAATAAACTTTATTTAAAAAGACTACCTCCATGTGAAATGGGAGTTAATTGAATTGCACACCCCTGGCTGCAAAGTTTCATTGCTGCTTCAAATGCCACCACCTTCATCCACTTGGGCATAGCATTTAATTTGATTTGATAGCCACTTAGTGGAAACTGATTTAAAGGTATCAGTGAGTGACATTAAAACAATTTTTTCCTTTTTGCAGAGTTCACTCTTCCAAACACCCTGGATGATGTTGAAGAGGCTAGTGAGGATACAAGCTCTATCCCATCTGCAGGACCCACGACCCCTTTGCTGGCCCCGGCTACCACCATGGTCGCTGACACTGTATCTACCTTTACAACTACCCCCAGCATGTACACAGCCTCCACCCCAATACAGCACAGCTTTATGAAAGCTGACATGCTTCATCAGCCCATTGAACCAATCGAGGAAGATTCTGAGATGATGCTAGTGGTCCCCGAAGAAGCCATACAGACCCTGCCCATGAAGCCTACCAGCAGGGCCCTGGTGGCATCTACCATTGTTGAGGTGGAGGAGGAAGAACAGGAGGAGATGCCAGAGAGTTTAGAAGCTGTCAGCAAAGTAGAAGCAGTCCAGGCTAAGGCCTCGGTGGTGGGGATTGAGAGAGTGGTCAAGATGACCAGGAAACCAGAGGTACAAAACAAAATAAATCATCCTCTTTGTACTAGTTAGATGTTATGTTTACCTTGGGGATACCCAGGACAACTTTGTGTTATGTTATATCCCAGTGCAGGGCAATAGAGGGTTGTAATCGAGTTACAGGTTGTAGGTTCCACCACAACAATGTTCTTGAGCTATATAGTTATTGTAAGTTTGCATTGATACATATCTGCATCTTGTTGTTACCTTTGTGATACCTTGTTTTACCTTTCTGTGATTTGTACATTCTAAAGTAGTTCTTAAATCTGTGTCAGCCTTTAAGAATTATCCATTGTGTCATCACATTCATTGTAAAAACAAATTGTGTGTCGGTTTGAGTGCCAAAGACCATGAACTTTTTTCAAAATACCATACATGGTTTTTTTTGTCTCAAGATCACATTTGTTCAAAGTTGGCATTATTCAAAGTTGGCACTAGGATGGGGGAAGGAGTCAAAACAAGAAAGTGTTCATTTTGTACCCTTGTTAAAATGATGAAAATGTATGATCCTGTACCCACTGCAACTCTGTATGTATTTACTTGGTGGTGTTCCCACTAAAGAAACAAAACTTTGCTTTAAATAAAGTCTTAGTGTCAAAGACGGAGAATACCTTTAACCATTAATGTTTAAGCCCAAAACAAACTTTTTAATACATCCCAGATCCATTTCTCATTTCAAGAGCTATGACTGCTGTATGATTTGGAAATATAAAAGCTATGGACCAACAATATATGTGTGGTTTACAAAATTAGGGAGGGGTATCAGGATCTCCTCTTCTCTCCACCATGTGTAGAGGTTGATAAGTTGGCAATTTTAGACACCAGTTATGTCTTCCAAAAATAGTTAAATACAAGACCAAAAAATTATTAGAGCAGTTTGCAAACCAAGCATCTTTTTCTCGTTGACTGTCTCAAATCTAGGTTGGGTATTCCAGTAGCAATGGTTTTGTGGTTTCCCAAAGCACCCCCAACTTCATACTCTGTGTTCTGTGTTACATATTAGAAAAAATTTTACTATCCAGGAGTGAAAAGTTACTATTTCCAAGTGTGCATTTGTGACCTCCTTAATGATCTAATTAGCCATAAGGCTTGCACTGTTTTGCAGTGGTAAAAAGTAAGCCATGTTTAGACAGCTGGAGAAGATTTTCAAATCTTGTATCCATTACTAGCAGAACTAAAGTTAACATTTCTTTTTGTGTTTGTGTTCAGTTCGTCATACAGCAAGCTACAACAGTCACATCTGGAGGAACACCAGGCAGGGCCCAGGTTTTACAGCCCACAGTGTTGGGACCTTCATCTGGGCCAGTCACACCTCAGGCTGTTGCAACTCAACATGTGGTCTCCATGTCACTGGACCGTAGTAAGATCCAGCCTAAGTATAGGTCAAAGAGATCTCGAAAGCTTGGTGTCTCCATAGGTAAGAGATCAGTCAGGCTGCTTCATTTAATTCAAGTTTAAGGCAAACTCATGCTCTAGAATTTAAGAAAATTTGGATTCAAAAGTTCAAGAATGACCCAATTACAGCTGAAAGTCATTTTCTAGTGGCATTTTATAAGGGCTTTATATGAAAGACAAAAATTTTCATTATGTGTCATCCAAATCCATTACCAAAGTCTATTCCTAACTCTAGATATTGCTCCTTGTAGATAGGTAATTTTGTCAAGAAATACCTCCAGGTTTCCTCAAGGTCACAGAATGTGATGCATAGCAGGCAGATTGTCTCAGATTCCTTTTGTTATATAAGTCCAATCATTTTATGCCTCAGAAATAGTTTTATTGTCATCCAGCGTTCAGAAAGTTGTTTCCGAGGTTTGTGTTCCTTATTAATCTTGATAGGACATGGTGAAGATGTTCATCCAGATATGATGATCATGGGAGAATCTCCTCTAAAAGGAAAGTTTGCTCGGGAGAGAAGATTGCGCAAAATCCAGAAACTGAGAGAACAGATGCAGAAATCCCCAGAGAAGAAGAGCAGTGTTTATTCTGCTGTCAGGAAGTTTCATGAGGATAAAAATTACATGGCACTTACAAAGTAAGTGATAGAATGGCATGATATGAGGGGGAGAATCACATGGGATTCACTAAGTAAGTGATTGGATGGTATGAAAGGAGGGGTAAAATTACATGGCAGTTACAAAGTAAGTGATTGGATTATATGATTGGAGGCGGAGGATTATGTAGCATTTATAAAGTAAGTGATGGGATGATATGATTGGAGGGGCAGAATTATATGGCACTTACAAAATATGTGATAGGTCAATAGGATGGGAGGGGTAGAAGGTTATGGCACTTGTGAAGTGATGGGATGATATGATTTGAGGGGCAGAATTATATGGCACTTACAAAATATGTGATAGGTCAATAGGATGGGAAGGGTAGAATGTTATGGCACTTGTAAAGTGATGGGATATGATGGGAGGGGCAGAATTATATGGCACTTACAAAATATGTGATAGGTCAATAGGATGGGAGGGGTAGAATGTTATGGCACTTGTAAAGTGATGGGATGATATGGTTGGAGGGGCAGAATGATGTTACACTCACTATAGAACTGGCAGAAGTATGTGCCTGTTGCCTTGTAACTGGTGGAATCATGTTGCACTTGTACAATAACTGCCAGAATTAGGTTTTACTCTCTGTGTAACTGGCAAAATTGCATGACCTTTGCCATATAACTGTTAGAATAATGTGGCATTCACCATGTAATGGTAGGAGTATGTGGCACTTGCCATGTTTTTTTAAGATTTATGTTTCATTCAGGACGTACGTGGCAGAAATATGTGGCACTTGCTATGAAACTGTTTGAATTATGTGACATTTACCATATGACCAGTAGAACTCTGAAGCACTTGCCATGTAACTGTTAGAATCACGTTGTATTCACTACGTAACTGTTATTATATCGATTCATTATGTAACTGGTAGCATAATATGGCACTTGCTGTCTAACTGGTAGAATTGGCCTGTCACTTTCCATGCAGTATAACTTGGAAGAAATAATGTCAAAGTCAGTGTATTTAGTTATGTCTAAATGGAAGGGAAAATTACATTCAATCATATTATATGAAGTTAATGTTTATTTTATAGATCTGTTTTAATGTATTTTCTCTTCAGATTTCAAAAGTTATTTAATAATCAGACATCTATAAGTCTGATAGGTATCAGCATTCATTAAGTTCTTGTTTGAAGTTACATTTTAGTTAATTGATTTCTATTCTTCTTTCATTTCCAGGTGCCTTGATTGTGGTGCTATCCTGGAGGAGTGTGATGATAACATCATTTCGTTAGCCATTGTGGTGCTATCAACCTTCATTCACAGGGACCCAGAACTAGCAGCTCCCATGCTCCTGGAAATGTTGCAAGTAGTCGGCAGGTAATGCATTGAGTAATCCTTTAATGTAACACATAGGGTACCAAAATGTCACCCTCAGTTTGGGCTAGAGAACAGTCATTCTCCCCTTGTCTTCATGAGAACTCTTTTGACGCAAGTAATAAATTAAAGAATTTTGACTAGCTTGTATATTGAGGGTTCTGACTTATATTGAAGACTGACATTCTGCAGTAAGAGTATCTTAAGTCTAATCTTGTGCAGTTTGTCAGATATGTTAAATCAGGACCCTCTTTGCAGCCATAATTTGCCCAGTACCTCATATCTTGGTTATTGGCTGCCGGCTATATATGGTGTTTCTATTAAATTACTTTTATATGTCATTAATTGACTAATTACTCATTGTCCATTAGTAGAACAAATGGAAATGACTGTCACTCTTTTGTCTCAGTCGTCAATATTTCCAAGTTCCCTTAGCCTAAGTTTAAAATTAGGATTAAACTTAATGTAGAATATTAAATAGGATGTAAAAGGATATTTACAGAAATCATACTTATTTTCTAGCAAATCAAAAGGAGATGTGTATTAAGTGTAATCTAATCCTTTATGACAAGGCATATGAACAGCAAGAAACATTCAGTGTCAAGTTTAAATAAGTTGAGGATAAGTCAGAATAATGCTGATAGTCCTTCCAGCAGCATAACTTTTATACACATGATTACTTCAGTGTGCTAGGTATAGTCTTTAAATCATAAAGTTTGCTATACTAGCCTGCTGTTCTTTTTCCTCAGGATTGCTTCTGCAACATTTTACACATGGCAGACAGACAGGTGAGATAAAAATCTAAGGATGGGATTAAAAGTTGATCAGAAATAGGTTTGATGCCACGATAGATTGTAACACTGGTGCTATGTGATGATGCACACCAATGCAAATGAATTCAAACATAACTCAAGTTGGTGGAGTGGTGGAGTGGTGCAATGATGCAAGCACAATGCAAGCACGATGCAAGCTTACGGGGGTGCTATTCAGTTGGCTAGTGTAACTGATGCAAGATGATGTAATTGCATGCTTTCAGTTCTTTGGGTTGGAAAAAATGACCTTAGGGTCACATATCCATTTCTCTGTGTTCTGCCACAGCTGTAAAAACAATCAGTGGGCTGCATGTACCTAAGGTTTCTTTCACTCTGGCTCATTGTTAATTTTGTGGGTGTGATGTAATCTTATTCTGATCATAGACACTTTGTGCTGTCTTAGATTTGGGAAACTCCATAAGGGACTATTAAGACATCCAAAATATTCTGTCCTAGAGAATATGAGATAGATTGTATATCTCTGGAAAAGAGATATTGCAGGAATGAGAACATACTCAGTAATGTTGACATTCCATGATATGAAAGTAGGACTAAGGTAGTAGAGCATTTAAAAATTTTTCATATGTTTGAACTTTTAAGGTGTTGTTTCTTCTTCCAGCTCTGGTCATCCCCCAGGACATTGTTGTACTGTAGCTAGTCAGTTCCTGAGATGTGTTCTTCACAAGCTTGCACCCAATGGGATATTTCCACAGCTCTTCTTGAGCAAAATTGAGGGTAAGAATTTGTGACAGTATTCCAAGGAAATCATGTTCAATTTTTTACTGAAGCAGCATGAAGCTTGAATAAACAAAACTCTAAAGATCTATTGTTCTTGGAATGTATCAAAACTACTTTCAAAGGTTGAAATGCCATTAAAGCACTGAAAGATTTCTTTTCCAGTATAAAAGTGCAAGTCAATTTAGATGGTATATTTTTCAGTTGCTTCTGAAACATCTTAACATAAATTATGATCATGGTAGAGAGATGTATGAGATACCTAAAGTTTATCTGTGAACGTAGAAGTGCAATTCGTGACTTAATCACAGAAATTGGTAACTACATTTCAGAAGCTCTGATTCTGTGTGTTCTGAAGTTTAGCAGATAGGGGGTAATAATCAGTGACATAATCAGAGGAGCGAGATGAATCTAGTTAAATATAAAGAAAAAATGAAGAGATATTGCCAACAGGAGACAATGCTTTGCTGAAATAGAGGGCATATCAAATAAGCACTCTAAAGTGTGCTAAAATCTCTTGTTTGGTCATAATTTTGGGGGTTATGTAAGTTTTTACAAGTACGTGCTGTTTGTTTTATTTAGAGCAGAATACTTGCAATAGATTACATATCAGTCAATATAAGTTATTTTCTGGGAACTACAAAGTGAATGTCTTTTCCTTACAGATTACACCTTTCTCAAGACAATGGCTCATGCCTTAACTGATTTCAATGAATTGCCACCGACTGATGCCGTCACTCACTTACTGGAGGTAATAAAAATGATTGTAGTACAACTTTTTACATTACAAAACTCAGATTATCATCATGAATAAACATTGACACCACAGTTTGCCTAAGTAGAGGTAAAAAAATGTAACAGTGAATAAGAAAATTTGCAAAGCTGTACAAATACCCAATATATTATTGTCACATTTGTGCCATACTAAAACTACAGATATGTCTTTGTCAGGCCCCTGCATATGCAAAGCTTGTGTATTTCATTATTATGAAAATGGCATCTTTATATTTGCCTTTAATAGAGTTGTAACCAAGTCACTCTTTTTTGTGGCAAGTCAAGTCAACTACACCCATTTTAGCGACTTGAGTCAAGTCATGACTCAAGTCACTGTGTTATTTCAATGGGGGAAAATCGGCCAGACTTTTTCAAGTCAGGCAGTTTTGCAAGTTGTGACTGGAGTCATGACTTGATTACAACTCAGTCCTTTAATACCCAGCTTCTCTGTCCTTTTAATCTACTAACCAGGTCATTTCTTAATAAACTTATTTTTAACTATTTTATTTATTTTATTGTGAAAGGTTGTAGAACTTTTTGTATGTGGAAGATTCTTATCTTTTCACCATGAAGCCTGCTGTCAAATCATTGCATAATATTGTCATAACATCATCTATTTTGTGTTTAATATTGTTTCTTAGGGCCTGAATGAGAAGAAAACCTTACCACCACTCCGCATCTTGCTGGTATTGATGAACCTGGCTGAGTACATGGACCATCTGCCGCTAGAGGGCGCTAGCACATGGACCAACCTTGTTACCCTCTTTGAGACCTTCCTGAGAAAGCTGACCCTCTACTTACCAGATAATGTAAGTTGGATGTACTCAGGAAGGATGTAGGTAAAAGAAGATTTCCTTGAACCAGAAGCAGTTTCATTTTAAAAAATGTAGTGTTCTTTTGAAAGTGAGAGGAGATGGTGGCCATCTAAGACTGCACCCTTACCACCCCTCTTGCACAATGTCAGTAATAATCTATGTATGAAGTACACTTCGAAGCAGCTTTTAAAAGATATACAGCAGAGCATGTACTTAAAACCTTATTCTACTTTTGTGCTCTAGAATGAAATTTACATCTGTGTAACAAACTTTTAAATTCCAAAGTGGAGCACTGGTCAACTGTTGGAATTGCTAAGGTTTTCTAGTATCATTTCACCTATTATAACATACTTTTAGAAAATGTTTCTTACTGTGATTTATCTTCCTTGTTTAAAACATGTCTTAAACAAGTTTATTTGATGGAAAATGCTGTGCACATACTGAAACCTTATTTTGAACTCAATCTTGTCTCACAGTCGTAGGTAGAGTTTATGTTTTAATGAATGGACATTTCAAATGAGACCTCAATGTACCTGAACAAAAAGTATGATTTCATTCTTGCCTTAAACAGTCTTTTTTTGACAGAATTAGTATTCATGAGAAATTGGTATTTTAGTCGTGTCCAATCCTTTTCTTTTTCATGTTTCTTGTTACTTGTCTTACAGTGTGACATGAATGACACGTTCCGTATCATTGAGATTCTTTTTAGGAGCCCAGCAAACAAAGGGATGGTAACATTGTTGGAACCTGTTGGCAAGTTGGTCAGTTTTGCAATCCAGAAGGCTAGATTCAAGCTCAAACATCTGCTGGAAATCTGTTCCTTGTGCAACCGTATCTTCCTGAAGGTAAGTGTAACATTTAAATGACCTTTGACCCAGACTGGCCAAGTTGACAACTTTTAACATCATCCTCAATTGGCTGCATCTTATAAATTTCTAGCTCTTAAAGCATTTCTAATAATATGCAAAATGTTTGCAAACTTTTCATGGGAGCAGTTGTTGGTGTCATGATGTAATTCTGCTTTTAAAAATAATTAGCATAAAATCAAAATTAAAGGATGAAATTAAACTTCATTCCTTGATTAGAATATCTATGTTCAGATTTGAAGGGATTGGTTTATTTTTTCCATATTTATACCCTAATAGTTTCTGATGGACTCCTTTGAAAATTCCAGTTCTTTTCTATGACTTTTTTATGAAGCAAACATATCTTGAAGCATCTATGCCACAAAATGAAAAACATCCCGTTTTATTATTACTTTTCAGGAGAGGGAGAAGCAATCCCTCTCTCGGTGTGTGGTGATGGAGTTCCAAGCTGCACTGAAGTTTAAGTCCTGTCTCCCAGATATTAACCTAATTCAGCTGGTTCAGTTTGTAATGGTGGATGCTGGAGGCAAGATGAATGATTTTAGTATCGTAGAAGGTGATTGGGATATTGAGTTTGGACAAGTGAGTTGATCATCTCATGGTTTCTTACTTAAATATTTACTTTAGAATTGGAGGCACAGTGTCTTTGACCCTCTTGTTACATCATTTTTGACATTAATGTGCCTGTCATTTCAAGTGCAAACTCATTGTTAACCTTGATAAACAGCAAACAGAAGCAAGAGGTGTTTGATTGTTGTATGTTTGTTTGTATGTTTGTTTGTCAGCGTGCATATGTGAGAGAGAGAGTGGGTGCCAGTTGTTCATAGGTTGGTCAGCTCTTGTACACATCTATCGATGTTTTTGTTACATATATGTTGGAATGTAATTGAATAAGTGTTTTCAAACTTTTATTTTTGAGGGTGAGATGTAGTTTGATATAATTCTGATAACCAGCTTCAAGGAGGTGATACAAAAATACATGTCACAACATGATTTTGTTTCATTCTTTTCTGTCTTTTAACCAAAGCATTGTACAGGTGCTATGGATTGTATGAGACAGTACTTACAAGATGCCATAGAATATATTGGAGACCTGCATACCTTGACCAAGGTGAAAGTAAGTAACCTTTACAACCTGCAGTTACAGTAGTACTACTATTTACTCAATACAACTTATGGAATGCTATCGTAGGTCTCAGTCACCCAGTGCTTCTAAACAGATCACAGACAACCAGTATATGAATCCCATGCTCCCAGTAGTATGTGGATACAGTAGTTAATACAAAAGCAAAATGTTCGGTTTGCACACAGACTATGAGAATGACTCTTGTAAGCTCTTCTCCTAAATCCAGTCATTGACATTAAATTATCATAGGGGGAAGGGGGAGGGGGGTAATTTAATTTAGTGTCGATATATGAATCTGTTGGAAGCATGTTCTTCATAGAAATTCATTAAACTTTCATAAGATTTTCAGTTGATTGTGGAGTTTGAGAACTACCACTGTAAACCGTTTCATGTGTAGAAGTAAGGAGCATTTTGTCATGTCAGTGTTAGGGATTTGTGATGAGTTTTAGTATCATATTTCTAGGAGAAACCAGCTATAAAGTTGTTGTCTTATATCATATCTTAGAACAATCTGAAGGGAGGCTCTCAGAACTTGAATGAAGACACTCTTGGTAGTCAGCTGAAGGCTGGTGTAGCTCAAATCATTGCATTGGAGTTTACAAGGTGTAACCAGGCAGAGGGTACGAAAGCTATCCAGAGATGTTTGCCTTGGTTATACCATCCTCCAGCAGCAGTACAGATTGGGTATGTATGGTAGCTGTGTCTGCACCACTAGTGAATGTGATTGCCCCAGAATGTCATCCTTACCCATAGTATCACATGTAGCTGTACATAGTTTATTGTAGTTTGATCAAACAGTTGAAAAAAATTACCTGATTGTAAAGTTTCATAAAAATGTGAATGTGAACTACAAACAAATTAATGTCTGAGAAAGTGATGTGACGATTCAATGAAAAAAACATTAGAATATGAAGGTATAGGGATAAAGAGACGTGGCAACTTCCATATCAGGGTAAACTTGAGCTCTCTGTGTGAAGACATGCATAAATGATTCATGGGATTAGTACCACATAGGTTGGTTCTGCCTCCTGTTTTCTATCTGGAATAATATTGTTCTCCGAGTGAAATGAAGTAACTTTTAGTAGAATGTGACACCATGCACGCCGTGCACCACGGTTTGATTTAACAGGTTTCCCATTTACCAAGGGTCAGGGAGTCTCATGCCAGGCCAATAAAAATTTTAAGTCATTGGCCCTGTGGGCCAGGTGAATTTTTGGATGGACAATATACATTTGAAAAAGTGGGTCAGTTGGTCTCTTGCCTGGCCTGTAAACCTGCAAGTTTACAGGTGTTGAAAGCCTGTAGAAAATTCAATCCTAAGTCAGCCCTGTTATACACTTCTCTGTCTGTCCATCCATCCATCGATCCGTCTGTCCGTCCATACTTTTATCCATCAAAAGCTCTATTAAGCATTCTTGCTTCTTCTTGCAGACCCAAAGAGTTCATCGACTGTATCTCCCATGTCCGTCTTCTCTCCTGGCTTTTGTTGGGTTCCTTGACTCACACCGCCATCAGCCTACAGTCAGGTGGTAGTGGTATACTTTGTCAGCCTGTACCTCTTGATGCTGGCACACACATTGCAGACCATGTTCAAGTCATTTTGGCTGGGTTTGCTGAGCAGTCTAAGGCATCCGTTCTTCATATGTCTTCTCTGTTCCATGCTTTTATCCTTTGCCAGGTAAGGAGCAGTTTATTCTTTGCTTCAATGAGGAGATGTATAAATCAGTAGCAAGGTCATAATATGTTCAGGGTTCTAGCCACGCCGGCTGGCAACGGTCAGCTATAGCTGGTCTGCCACTTGCCAACTGGCATGAAGAGCAAATTACTAGACAATCTGCCGGCACAAATTTTATAAAAATTCCCCGTAAATTGTCTGAAAATTCATAGAAATAAGATGAGGATCAATTCTTGATTTAGCTCAAAAATAGGAAAAGATTGCACCATTTCAGCATATTCTGTCTGCAAAGATATTCCAAAGGGAAGGGGGACACCACTTCTCCCTAGACCCTTCCCCCAGGACGGAGTTCACACTACACTGGCGAAACACTATAGCCGCCACTCAGAATCCTCTGGGCTAGAACCCTGGATATGTTATAATTCTATGTTAATCTGAACCTATGTTTTCAGGATGGCTTATGTGTGTAAGTGATATATAACTGTAGATATGCCACCAAGCTTCTAAACACTCATTGGCAAACTATCATACTTAGTATGTTTGTTACCCATTTGAGCACAAGAAACATACTGAATGTGGTGGGGGTAAAGGCCATCTGGGGTCAACAGAGTATCTAATGGTGGTTGTCACATGTGGACTTATGTAGCCACATATTAACCATTTTAGGGGACATCTACACTGATGTCTCCAAATTGCCTTGTTTGTTTGCATGACTTATGATTTATGAAATGGCATTTTTGGTTTCGATGATAAGAGAAACCTCATTCATGATGGTGTGTGTGTGTATGTATGTGTTTGTGTGTGTGTGTGTATGTGTGTGTGTCTGTGACACTTTGCTCGTTAACACGATGTCTCAAGAAGGGAAATGCTGACAGTTCTCAAACTTGGTACATAGATGCCCCATGTTGAGAGGAAGAACCCTATTGTT
>WURT03306146.1:0-24790 GCA_009936505.3 Holothuria glaberrima
GGGTCCAGGGGCCACGAAATGGACCCAAATTAGTGTGTAAGTCAATGGAGGAATAATTGGTGGTGTGCTACCTAAAGCTTATTGAATCTTCAGTGAAGTACAAAGAGGGACTAGTGGTGTTAACTAGTTTTATGAGTTTGACCTTCGAGATAAGATCGTCTTCTTCAAAGGCATTTGTTTGTGAAGTTTCTTCTCCTGTCAGAGTATTAGCTCCGTGTTATAAATTCCACTATGGCAATTTTACGTAATAAAAGATTCTAACATTTACTTTACGCCCAAAACCGAAACATTCACTTTCTGGCACGAAAAATAGTAACGAAATTTTGACTTCAGTTGGCTTGCACATCTTCGCTATATTCCTTCATAGAACATGATCACTGGTGCAGATGTGTTGGAGGCATGTAACTGACAATTTACATATTGAGTAAATACAAATGCTGCACTGCTCATACTTGAGCATCTCAGATTTCAAGACCAGTGCGTTGAAGTAAACATTGGGCCCAGAAGATCAACGCTGAGGATTAAAAGAATTAATCCAACATGATCGAAAATTAGCACGAAACAGTTCTCGATTTGGGCCCAATAGTTACTTCAACGCGCTAGTCTTCTTGTGATTTTTTATTCCAAAACCTACAGACCTGTATGGATAATAGGGTATTCATCATCAACAGGTTTAACATCTGAACTGAACAAAAAGCACGTCAAATCCCAAAATGTGCTAAAATCATGAAATAGTGCTCATTATTGGCGGCCATCTTGGACTTCTTAGGTTGCAGGTCAACTAGCCATAGCGCTACAAATGAGATTCTTAACCTCCAATGCCCTCTATTTGTACAAAAATTCATTATTTTTAGCTTAGAATGTATGTAGTTTCGGTAACAATGCGGTACCTCAAGTCGTGGGAGTCATATATATTCATTTGTGACCCAGCTTCACCCAGTAGATTCTGAATATTATGCGCAAAACTTTCACGGTCAGCGACACTTCCAACGGGCTACCTCCAAAGGTCACGGACACAGTCTGACACCGCAACCTATGTCACATCTATAAACATTTGTATGTAGTGGCTCAAAGCGATAGATTGAAAAATCTTCAAGCACATATTAATTTGAAACCTATATATCCTTTTTAATATGGGGCGTTGGTCAAAAGAACTATTTGTGAGGGGCTGACCCGGTACTTAGGCTGAGAACGACGGTATTGGTGAATTGGTGCAAAAACTCGATCTGCATCCCATCCAATGGCACCTAACCCCCTCTCCTTACCCCGAGTACGGTTTTGTGTGAGTGCGCCAATGATAAATACATTTAAACACTTTAACCAAAAAGAATTTTCCCTATTTCAGCCAAGTCGGTAACTGACGTATTCATTGTAAAGTGCATATAGGTTGCAGTTCACTGCTTCTATGACAGGAGGTCCTTGGATAAACGGTTTGGAGGTCATCTCTTATTGTATATAGCCAAGCTAGCAGGTGATTTGACACGCATTATCCGCCTTAGACTTACAAATGAAATCTTCATTTGTTTAGGTTGATACCTCTTATCATGAGGTACGCACGTACAGTCTTTACTGTAAGAAAGAAAGAAAGATTACCCGCTCTTTTGAACGCTCAAAAAAAAAAAAAAAAAAACGCCCCGTGTTCTCGATTTTTTTTACGACAAGTCGTGAACTGTGGAAACTTTTAAAGACCGTTGTTACGGTAATATACATCTTAAGAGAGCATATCTTTTATACGAAAACAGAAGGCACTTAAATTGAAAGAGACACTTGCCAAAACAATATCTGGGGCGAAGACATGAGTTCTCTTTTTGTTGCGTCCAAAGCTGTTGAGAAATTCGCCAGCAGGATTCCATGAAGGTTCACAAGTTTAGCAGGTCCCCCATTTTGCCAGTACGTAAGGTGGCATAGAAGACCTATATGTTTTGATTGCACGGCTATTTTATTTTTAACATTGCAGAGCAGACAGTAAATCAAGTTGGCGAACTGGATTGCTGGAATATTTGAATGACAGAAAACACCTTCCGTATGTACTTTGATGTTCTTATGACGTGATTGCATTCATAATAATAAAGGAATGATTCAGTCTGAGAGGGCATAACACTGGGATGATCATACGGTTCAAGATTTATCACAAAACTAAATGCCTGAGATGTAAGCATGTTTAGAGCGTACTAAACATTCTACGAAGATTTGAGTTGACACAGCTAAAAATGATGATTAGACTGCACAGTTGGCCGTAGGTCCCTCCATAAATAGGTCGGATACCTTGTAAAGCAGAGAAATGTGTGAAACGGCTACACCTCAGCTTCACAGGATTCTGTTCCTACAAAGATACACACAATGGCTTCTTTAAAGGGGAAATGGCACCCTCAAGCCAGGGAGTTGCAGTAACTCCCTGCCCAAACATATTGAGGAAGAGTCCCAAATACAGTTGATGACTGCACTTTGGTTGACATTCATTCAAACAATATAGCAAGTGGCAATATTGCCTCAAGAGTTTAAAATAGTGCAGGCTACCTGGCTACCGAGACTCTGTCTTGGCGGAGCTGAACAGGTGCTTACTGTAGGTTTAAATTTGACAAGGGGATTGAAGTAAATTTCGTAGGGGAAATTGTAACTGTTTGCGGTGGGATTAGAGAGTCTTTAATGTTGATGTTGGGGTGTCTATGATAAACAAGTAGAAATTCTTACAAATATTGATCCATAACATTAAGAAGTTCAAGTACTCTTATTTAACCCAAATTTCATGTTGTACATGTTGGCATACAAAACCATGAGTGATTTTCTCCCATCGCGGTCATACTGTAGCTATGAGCAAACTGTTGCTTAATCAGTGATTCCTAGATGATATTTTTCTCGAAATATTCTCGTGATCTGTCTTTTAAAAAGAAATATTTAGGTTCTAAGTAGGGTTGCTCTCTGTAAAACTTAGGATGGTGTGTTCTTTTCTTTTTTGGTTTGTCTCGAGTTCCCTTTCAAGTCTTGCTGTGAGTAACAAATTTTCTCCTGAATACTTTGCATTATAGAGGGCGTTATCACCTATCTCACCCTTTGCCTAATAATTCTGAAATGGAAAGTACGTATTTTACATGTGATGTATGCTGTATTTCGGACAGAGTTATATGAATTAATGTGCCATTAAAATCTGTAGGTCATTCGGCTAGGTCTCATAGGTTTATATAGGTGCATGAATGACGGTAATGATGGAATGAATAACCAAGTTGTCTATAACTGCATTCTGTTTTGCAAACGGGGTTTTTCTTTCACATGCAGGGGCGCAAATCCCGGGGGAAAGGGGCACTGGCCCCCAAGTGAGAAAGTGAATGGGCGAAACCGTAATTTTTCCCCAAATGTTAAAATCAATACTCAAATATTTTCAGTACTTGGTCATTTTTCTTAACAAAAATGCAGGATATATGGCCAACAGCTCTTTGCCTACCACCTCTGGAACACGGCTGTTAATTTTTATTGATGCAACTAATTTCACTTTTGACAATCCTTTGTTGACAAAAAATACAGTTATACAACGGACATCGTTTTTAGATGTCAATGGATCGAAGCCGTATGAAATTACGTCAAAGGCTGAGCAATTATGCAGGGCTGACAATTTCCAGACGAGGGCACAAGCTATATAACAAAAACTAGGCACGGGCTAGTCACGGCTGCTTGTATGTGGAATATCTGCACTCATGTATGGTCTTAAAAACAATCATTTAGAGTTGATTATCAATTAAGTAAACCAATTTCTGGTCGTCTTGGATAACTATTGAACTTTGTCATGTCTTTTTTACATTTAAAACACATCGCAGCTCTTGTAAAACTTTAATCCAGTGAAGCACTTCAGTTATATTAACTTTGTGCTCAAACAAGTCCTTTTTACAAGTCTAAATGTACTAAAACCTAGAGCATTACACTGGAAAAGTTCCGTTCGAAGGAGTTTTCCTGAGGCTTCGGAAGACCTTAAACCCAGGAGCTTACGGGGCTTTTGCCCCGTACCCCACCAGGGGCCCTAGGGCGGGCCCCTGGACCCTACCCCAACTTTGGCTTCGCGCTCGCGGTGCGCGCTACCCGTGCCCAGTTTCATGTTCACGTGTGCATCATATGCATTTTCGCCCCCCCCCACCTCAAACAGAGATTTGCGCCCCTGGTCACAATTAGTGTCCCGAGATCGTACCCAGCCAGTGCGGAAGAGGCAGTGAATGTAAATTTAAGGAGGACAGTAAATTGGAAACGGTATAGATACACATGTATCTTTTTGATATATGAGACTACTGTCGTCATGTTAGTTAATGATTCGAAGAAAGAAGCATCTTCTTACCGAACTAAATAATGCCGCCAGTGTGAACCAAGTCTGCAGGTGACGTGGGTCTATTAGATTTTACGGTTCCACAAATACAGTGAAACACAGAGCCACTTCCATATCCGCCTTGCCAAGCCTGTTAAAAAGAATGACATATTGCAGGTCTTTCAACTAGTCCATACTGTCATGCAGACTTGTAGTGCGAGTACAAACTCCCGAGTACTAGTACGATTACAAGGTCTCGAGTACGAGTACGAGTACAACAACATGAGTACGAGTACCTGATTTTCGACCCCTCTGAGTACGGAGTACAAAGCCATTAGTACGCGTACAATTACAGAAAAATGTACTCGGATACGAGTACGAGTATGAGTACAGTTCTGAGTATGTATAAAATTTAACGTAATAACAGTAGGCTAACATAATTGTCCTCAGTTTAAGGTAAGCTTTGTCTGTTTGAAAACATTACAAATGAATGCTGCATTTGATTTCAGTATACAGTGCCCACTAACATTTTGTAAATAAGGAAATGTTTGTGACTGACTCTGGAGGTGAATGAATTAATACCTAACCTGTAGTAAACTTATTATCATTTCCAATGCTATAAAAACACTTTGCCTTCTTTGTCGGATCATAAGCAGGAACATTAACCTGGGGTTTGAAACCGAATGGCAAACTTGCAAGGATGACTTTTTACTATCGCACAGATCACAATTTGTAGAAACTTTATTGTGAAAACTTGGGATGTCACTGGAAGAGAAGGTATACTGACCATTGGTACTTGGGTAGAGAAGAAAATTCCAATCGTTGTTTCAATATCATAATGTTCTAATCGAAAACGCATTGTTTAAGTATTTTATTTCAAAGTAGTATCTCTTGAAAGAAGTTATTAAGATTTTTCCAGCCTGTAAAGAAAACTGATTATAGGGTATAGGTTTTCTTTTTGTTATTTGGCTTGTCTCTTCATGTAAGTTTTTAAAGATTTTAGCATTAGTCCAAGCAGGGAGCTGTTATTTGGAAGGAGATTGAACGGAAAGTTTTAATTTATACTAATACCGTAAGACCCACTTCATCCTGAGAAGATCATCAATGATACGCTATGCCTGCGGCTAAAAGAGGGATTTTCCTTTTTTTCGTGGGCTCCACTTTGATATCAATACGCTAGCAACATCATTCACGTCGAGTAATCCTGTCACACTTATTGACTTTCTCAGAACAATGCTTTGATGCATAGGTTGAAACCGCCACCAATTTAGGGGCAGGTGCTTCAGAAAAAAGAAACGACTGTTTAATTGAAATAAGCCAATAAGGTTTGTCCGTTCCTATAGAAAGAAACTCATGCAAATGAGCTGAAGAGGGAGAAGCCTAATTTTTGTCACAACAATCTCGAAAGTTTCCGGAAGTTTCCGGAAATACCAGGCATAGAATCATGTTCATAATTATACATAAATCCTTACTGGTATACTCTCATCCTCGTCAAAGAGCGTCCAAACATGCAATTATTTTTTTAATTTCCTCAGCGACTGGCACTGCTGTGGCAGTAGTGGAAACCCCCAGTCTTGCAGTAGATGTAGCAGACGACACCTCTCCATTATTTGAACTGCCTAATCCAGTGTAAGCCTTATTGAAATACCAGGAATGATACAAGAGACAGATTGTTGTGTGACCTTGACGGTGTCAGACCTCGCTTCAAAGCGATGTATCTCCTGCCAAATAACAACTCCCTGGTCCAAGTAGGCTATTCTAACACTGGTCAGCTTAGTTTTAGCTTGTAAGTTCTAGTACATGCTCTCCACGAACATGTCAGTCAGTGTCAAAACTTGAAAGTGCACATTTGTCAACAACTAAAGTAATATCAGCGGAGTCATTAAGTTTTTAGAGGTTTACTCTGACTAAGTTACTGATCCAAGGTAATTTGAAACACCGTAGTTATAGGCTACACCATAGCACGATGTTTTCCTTTTGAAATAGGGGGCCAAAGTACTTTACAGGCATAAGGAGATGGTATTCTAAAAGATTATTTAGTATCTTAAGGGATTAATTGTAGTAATTTCTTCAGTTTGTACAAAGGCAGTTGCCTTTTAATCCTTTAATCCTTTGTTGCTGATCCTAAGCAGTACAATTATTAAAGTGAGATAGAGTAGGCTGTGTTGATCACCACAGGGAGCTTTAAACTCTCACAAATTCTATTAAAATAGAAAAGGACCAATGAAGATTACAAATATTAATATCCTAGACTGAAATATGTCTGGACTCTGTCTGGTAAGAGTACACATCTCAAAGAACGAGCACGAGTCCAAAGTCACGGGAACGAGTACGAGTACAAGGGCTGGCCTGATTATAGTAGGGAAGATAAGTGAAAAAATCATTCACTTCCGGAAAGAAGCACCAAAATTTGACAGATTGTAACTCTTGAGTCAGTCTTTTGAAAAATACCATTAGCCACGTGAATTTCAAAATGGCCGCCATTTTTCAAGATGGCCGCCATTTTGGCCAAAGAATAATATAGTTTGCCATAGATTTTCACTTCCCAGGCTGATTTTAAGTGTCAAATAATAGGTTTTCGACCACAGAAAACTCAAATGTAAAAGGCAGAAACCCCGTTTTGGCAGGATTCAGGACAACCAAGATGGCGGAAAAGTAAAATGGCAACAAAACTGAATGAAATCTATCCAAAAATTGGCTAAACACATTGTAAATTTCCACTGTCCCCAGTCATAATGATGTAAATTAATGTCTTATAGGAATTTCACAATCCTTGGCACAAGAGTACTTAACAGCCAATATGGCGGAAAAGCACCGAAGATGTAAAAAAATACAGTAAAAATTCCCCCCAAAATAAGAGAAATAATTAAAAAAAATGCAAAAAACTCAGAAATAAATCGTTCAAAATATGTTTTGAATGAAAACCCTAAATATCTTTATAGCAGATTGCACATAAAATTCAAATCATGATTTCTAATATTTTATACACGACTCCAGTCAAGAAGCAAAATGCCCCCAAGAGGTATAATTAACATATTTTATATTAATAAGAAAAATAATCTGTAAAAATATTTTTAACACGTTTAAACCTAATGTCATTCCATGTTCTGTAATAAATACTCAGAAAGTATTATTCTTCTTAGGCACGAAACTCCACTTTAGAGTAGTTTGGTTTTAACCCTTCTGTTTCTGTTGTTAGGACTGTAAAATAGGAATATACGGGAGGCCAGGAGGCTTGACTCGAGAGCCTCTTGTTCCGTGGATAACCCACCTAACAATTTAGATAAAAACGCATCTTCGTTGCCAAGTCTAAAGCTAAAAAGAAACAGTAGCTTACATGTACCAAACCTATCCAATCAGGGTGTCTCATAATAATACCCTGTATCGTTAATATTTGAGAAACTGAATTTGAAATATGTTATATGTTTGTTTTTGGGGGTGGGGCGAGATTTACTAAAATGCATTAAGGCAGCGGTAACTTTTACTTTTCTTGTGGCGAAAATACCCCCGGAGGGGAGCTTTGCCCATCTGGCGCCCTTGGCTTCATTCTTCCTCTTAACCTGTCAATTAAAGTATGTTGACCAATCGCAAATATTATGTCAGTGTTTATGTCTCACAGCATGAGGCTACGAGAGTCTATGTCTCTAGGCGTGAGGTGTAGCAACTTATGGCTTCAGCTGAACCGCAAGATGTATTTGAAGACCATATCTTTGCTTCAAATTAGTTCCTGCACCACATTGTTAAGTTGTCCCAAAATAGTGACGAATATAGGATAACGGGGTCCAGAGTCTCCCCACCCTTGGAGGTTTACTTGCGTTTTTCTTCCACAAATCAGTTTATCGATTTGCTGATTTGGCATCCCTAAAATATCGTACAGCAGAACAAAAACAGAATACTATCTTAGTGAGCTTAATTTAGTAGGCATTGTCGTAAAATAATGTTGGCGTCACTTATTCCCAAGGCTGTCGAAGACTGAGGATGGATCCAAAATGTTTGCATGCTCCGGGCAAAAAGTACTTTCTCCCCGGCATCACCGCGCACTTGCTTTCCCCGGTTGTGACCCAGCATTAAAGTAAAAATTGCTTCTCCCTGTTTTGCCACCTTTCAAAACCCTGGCGTCATCACTGCCAGGATTCATGATTTTTTGTAGCATAAGTACGTCCTGCGTTATATAAATCATTTGAAAAAGAAATTTTGCAAGCACAGTGCAGGTCCGTGGTCAGGCAGGGTATTGACGGGGCGATATAGCTTCCAGGGGAGAAATATTGTTCAGGGGAGGGGGAATTGTACTAATATGCATTAAAAGGTAATCGGTAATTTTCGTTCTTCTAGGGGTGAGAACTTTTCCAAGGGCTTGTCCCCTCCCTTGGCAACGGGTTTGACACAGTAAGTAAGTTCACAAAAAAGCAACAACTCCTTTAAGTACAGTGTCTGGTATATCCCTTCACAATTTTAGTTTACGTCATTGCCGCTAGATTACTTTGATGCTTTCAATGATGAAAGAGAAACGGTGCCGTGAACCGTCCTTTCTTTTCCATAATCCCAAACGATGAAAGCTTATCAAAACACAAAAGAAAAGGCTCTTCAGGTTATCATCCTTCCTTTCAGCAATGGACGGGCTAGAGCCAAGACAAGTACAATACTGTTTTGCCAGTCTATGCCGTCTTTCCATACATGATGAAGTAGGACAATTGTGGTGGAGAAAATCTCATAAAAAACAGTCTGCAGGGGTTTTGTGTTGTTATTACAGACACCTAATGCAGGAAACCGACTTTATTACAAGAATTGGGTTTAAATTAAAGCACCCTTGTATCATCTCAAAGCCTATTCCATTCATATCAACGGCACACAAGTTACAATTTACATTATCCCTTTGGTAAACAAATGTTCTGTTACATGAAAAGAGTTAACTGCATGGTATTGTCAATCTATAAAGAGAAGTGCGTGATGCTGGTTTTAGTGGGTGAGTTCGAATTCCGCTTGAACTTGGGGAAACATGCAGAGTTGTAACCAAGTCACTCTTTTTTGTGGCAAGTCAAGTGAACTACACTCATTTTAGCGACTAGAGTCACTGTGTTATTTCAATGGGGGAAAATCGGTCAGAATTTTTCAAGTCAGGCAATTTTGCTAGTTGTGACTCGAGTCATAACTTGATTGCAACTCTGGGTACATGTTTTTCTCCGAGTGCCCCCGCTTCCTTCCCAACTGGCGTTTAGCCTTGCCATCAAAATCGGTTGCCCAACCAAGTTCGAATTCGTCGGCTGGGCCCCGGCCTGACGTGCTTCTGGTGGACCAGTTAACTTTGCTACCAGGCTCCTCCTAACCACGGAAGCAGTGGCGTACGCAGGATTTCTCTCAGGGGGAGGGGGGCATGCAGTATGGTGTATGATCGCCGGCCTGGGGAGGGTTGTAAGGGGAGGGGCACCCCGGAAGGGGGACGGGGCCCCTCCCTTTTGAACATTTTTGAAAAATTAGGTGTCCTTAGGTGCAATCTGGTGCTACATATGCTACCTTTTTGAAGTAAAATTTATGTTTTAAAATTTGCGTATTTTTAGGAACTAAAAAAAATTGGCATCAGTGAGAGGGCCATGGGGAATAACCCCCTCCCCTTTGAAATTTTTTGAAAAATTAGGTGTCCTTAGGTGCAATCTGGTGCCACATATGCTACCTTTTGAAGTAAAATTTGTGTTTCAAAATTTGCGTATTTTTAGGAACTAAAAAAAATTGGCATCAGTGAGGGGACCATGGGTAGGCAACCCCTCCCCTCTCAAAATTTTTGAAAAATTAGGTGTCCTTACATGCAGTCTGTTACCACATATGCTACCGTTTGAAGTAAAATTTGTGTTAAAAAAATAAGTATTTTTAGGATAAAAAAATGTCATCCGTCAGGGGGGCCATGGCCCAGTGGCCCCCCCCCTGTGTACGGTTTGCCAAAGAGGGTCAGGAAGCCAATTGGCTCATCGAGGACCCTTTTCGACCTCTGCTCAGAGGTTAACGAAACAGGAGTGTACTAATCGCTCCCAATCCTGGTTCCCAGATGGCCATTTAACGTTCCCATCCGACGGACTTTAGCCACTTTCCCAAAGGCCGGGATGTTCCTTGCTCTGCACCACTGTTCAAAAGCTGAATCAACTGGTCAAGCAAGGCTCACAACTTACTGAATCGGATAACTTTTTGAAACGGACAATCAGATACCCAATTAAAATTCACCAACTTACACCCCCTCAGCATCACTTTGGTCCCCAGAAAATTTCCAAGTTCCACCGGGATTTGGACAGGGAACATCTAAGGCAGTACACTCAACCAACAAGCCAACTCCACCCACGTTGGTGACTGCTCTTTGATTGACATCAAATCTTGAAAATACAAAAGATGCTGGGTAGCCCACATTCCAAAAAATGCAGAGAAAGTGCTTTAATTACACATTATCGCCATATATGCTCACTAGGACATGGCCGAATGCAATAAAAAAGGCTCGTGTCTGCACAAGGAGGAGCTGCATACAGTTGTGGGAAGAGCTGTCAACTAGCAACTCCCTTCCACAAGTAACTAAGTTGGGGGAATAGGAACTGTCTGGGATGACGAGAATGGGCATCGGAAGCGGGGGGGGGGGGTTGAGGGCGCCACCCTAGCAAAATTTGTGGGGGCGGAAGTATGCGTCAGCCCCCTCACTTTCCAAGGACGAAAACCCCTTATTTGTCTCTTCTGTAAGAAATTTCAAAAATTTGCAGTAATTTACCTTAAAATTTGTCCAAAATGATGCGCCAAATTGCATCTAAGGACCCTCAAATATCCAAAAATGGTGTTCCCCTCCCCTTAGACCCCTTCTACAGGACGGCGATCTGAAATAAGATTTACCCCCCAGTCTCGAACAGCTTCCCACGCCTACAGTATGAAGAGGAATTCGGTAACCCTGGTGGTCAACGGTGTCAAACAACTATTTCTGTAAGGGGTACGATCAACCTTTCCCCACGTATTTGACCAAGTTTACATGTATGTCCTAGACATGGTCAGAGACTGAAAATTATTCTCCACATGGATGATGGAACCGAGAAGAAACGAAATTGTAGATGAACGCAGAGGCGTATCCAGGTGATTTATAATGGGGGGGGGGGCGACTGAATGGTCGGTGAGGGCAGTGGTGGCCGAACATCTTTTTACCGGGGGATGTGCTCGCGTAACGTGCACGGCGTGCGCCAAGCTCCAAATCCATAACGGGAGGCTCCTAATATGGCCACTGGTGGGGTACGTGGGCGCAAAATCAGGGTTGGGGAGAAGGTCCCCAGGAAGCTCGAAACATTTGCTCCAGGAAAATTGTTTAAAAGAGATTTATTTATCGATGTAATTCTCTCACCTTTTGGAAAATTTTGGCAATTTGTACTTACAGAACAGCTGTATATACTGTACACATATACATAACTATAGCAAGATAGCCTCACGAGGTCGTTAGGTATGTATCTGAGCGTCAAAACTTGTCATTATTTCCCTTGCCTAATGGCCATTTTCTCTTTCTCTTGCAATACAAAGGGGCGAAACGTCTTTCACAAGTGAGCGGAGGAACTGGCTATAATATCTCTTCTTTAGCCTCACAAGAGCAGTTGAACTTGAAGCATGGGGTGTTCTGAGAACAGCAAGAGGTCCATGGGCCGCCATAGGGTCCTTGCATGGTCCAAGAGTAACATTATGGACGAAAATTCCCTGGAAGCTGAGTTATTAACAAAATGGGATTACTTGCATATAGAGTTTTCCATTCTTATATTTAGGTGCCAAAAGGAGAAGTAGGGTGCACCCCCTTTCAACCCCCTTGACTCATGGATTAAAGTTAAATCTCCCCAAAGCCCTCTTAAGGATAAAGGAATTAACATCTCAGGATTAATGTGCAAGAATTCTTCCGTACCGACAAAAATGGATCAGCTGTGGGTCCAAGTAAGGCTATTATAAACTAAAAATGGTCAGACTAGACTTTTGTGGTGTGTTTAGTGCACATCCAATGCTATTTGAAAATGACAATTTAATGGTCATAATTTATCAAGGAACCTCATTTTTCTAGGCCCCACCCCCTAAGAAGGCATAAGTGTACTGGAAGATACCTCATGAGGTGTTTACCCTGAAATTTTAACTAATTAGCAACAATTATCATAAAATTGCCTTAAAAATTATAATTTTTACCTTGGGAGAGGGCTATACCCCCAGCCCTAGCCTTCTGCTGCTATACAAAAGAACTTTGTTTCTGAATTCCACCAGAAACAAGAAGGCCCCCTTAAGGCCTGAATCCCATTCACTCCCGGGGGATCTTTCGTCACCGTTGTGTCAGCCTATTAATCCCCCTCCCATATATAAAAAGCAATCTGCGCCCTGTCGTACATCAGAACAGGTCAGATGAGTCTGGGAAAGCGTCTATAATAATACTTAACGTTTGAAACAGAAGCTTAAGTGGCTCGTTTGTGTCTGGAGAAGACTGCGTCTCTCAAATTTTCAGAAAGGCAAAAACGGACCTTAACCAAAGGATTTTGGAACATTGTTCTGCTTTGAAATTTCTTGAAACCTTGGAAACACCCAATATATACAGTGTGGTAATACGTCAAATGGTATATCCTCGTTAATGCTTTATCGATCATCATTCAGCAAAAGTCCTTGATTTATGTAGTTCAGTAACCAGATAACCGTGACATTTTTTTCGCAGCTGACATAATCCATTCTAAACCCGATCTTTATCCTACATTCTACATTCACCAAATGTCGACGTACTTTTTGTATTCTAAAAATTTTACACGTTTCCATCCCCAGTAACACCATTTTCTTCATAAACAAACGGAAATAAACAGCCTATGCAGAGTACAGAACCGTGACATTTTGTGACCAAAAAATCTGATGCTTTGCCAACTTTAAAATATTATGTATGCATTGACTGACCAAAAGCCGTTATCCACACGGAGACATAAGTTTGCCATTTTTAAGGCTTAGTTCGTTTTCTTAACCTGTTAATTAGAAAACTATAAGTTTAGTATTCCCTCGAAGGTCGATTTCATTTTCTTTAATTCAATGCAAATAAGCTTATTCCTGGTTATGGGCAAATTACATCCAACCTTAAACGGGTCAAATTCGGATCAGTGATCTAGCTCGGAAAGTAAATTGCCTGTATGGTTGTGTGGCTTTGTAGCCGTGATTTACTCAGTCTCAATGTAAGACATGTTGTCATAATAAATCTCATATTTCTTGTTAAGTTATAATAAAATCATAACGATCAGCCTTTGCATATTGTCGGGTTGGATAAATTTATTACATTTTCGTATAGTAATGAAATCGGCAACCATGCTCGAACCAGGGAGTTGTTATTTGAATAACAGCTCCCTGCTCGAACCAGTCGATACACTACTGTGTCCTTTTCTTCTACTGCAGCCCGAAATATTAGCATAAGTCCCGTACAGAGGAATTGTGAGTTATAGAAAAACATTATCTCATTCAGCACTCAGGCCTATTTATGGAAATTCATAAGTGCAGTCACCTATGAGCCCGGCGAATCAGTTCTACTGTAAAATTGTGCATGTGAAAAATCATACGCGTGGTTTTCATACATCTACATAATGATATAAGAGTAAAGAGACATTTTACACAACGTCGGCAGGGTCGGGCAAAGCAATGAATATTAGGCCTACACACTATATTAAAATACTAGGCTATCTGATTTTTTTTCCAAATCGGAATACTTGTGGCAACAAGCAAACTCTCTACTGTATTAATCTGCATAGGCGTACGGGGGTCAGTATTTCTGGAAGGGGGGCAAGGATGATTTTTGCCCGAATTTACAATTTTGGACCAAGCTGCCCGAATAAATGGGGCATAATTTACTTTGGCTATCTCATTTGCCCGAACGGATCCACTATTTTTGCCCGAATTGGGAGGGCATATGCCCCTTCCCCTGTCTCGTACGCTTATGTTTATATGCGGTCAACCTAGAAGGGAAAAAGATACCATGACACTTTCCCAACTGAGGCTCGGGTGGAAAGTGTTCGCCCTTAATTTTCCCGATTGCCAAATAATGATGACATAAATTGTACCCTGAAACTAAAATTTCAGTGCACTGACTTAAAGTCATCGACATACTGGCTCCTGATATCAACTTTTCGTTTGATCCTTGGGGAAGGGTGCACAAAACTTCGCCCCTCAAATATATGCTTTCTCTGTTTCATTGATATTTTTCAATGATACAATCAGACCAAAACTCAACCAAGAAAAAGTAGCTCCTTTCACACTTGCAGGTCTGAATGCACTGGTAAACCGTTTCAAGCTTAGAGGAAACTCATGCAGGGTGCATCAAGCCGGTCCTGCGAAGGCACTTGTAGGTTACTGCTCGGTTGCTGAGCAAAATGCAACTTAATTGAATTTGATTGTGAAATAATCCAAAACTAAGACTTTGTATGTTCTCCTTTTAAAATAAGCAAAAGCAGCAAAGTATAAAATAGTAAAGAATCTTACCTTATCTGACAGATAGAATGACCAAACCCCTCAAACGGAAGTATGTCAACTTAGTCCAAACCGGCTGAGCACAGTGTTGTCTATCCACCTTTTCGTATATATTATATGTAAAACCTTGTGTACATCCAATCGATATGAAGTTAGTTGTAAAGCAAGCAAAGTCGGCTAGTTAGTTGTACAAACTATCTTAGTTTTAAAGCACTATTACGTCGTAATTATTGCTGTGCACGCTCTACGTAAACACTGTAATCTGTTTGCACAAACGCGATTAGGGTGCTGCATTTCTTATGTAAACCATTGTACGCAAACCCATGTAGTACGTACTGTGTAAGGTCACGTATATCCCATACGCACCCCCTGCAGAAATTCATCAATAGTTTTTTTTTAACTTAAGATACCGGTTGCTGCGTCGACATAAAACTTCAGCTGCCTCACAAGTTTAAGCTTTGAATACAACTAAGAGGCGAGGAGAGACATTTTAATGACAGTTAAACTCGAATATAATGTGGGTCAAGCACTGTATAAGTGACCTGCACGGCGGACAGTGCAGATAACCCTTCAGAACACAGTACTGACTTGTTTTGTACGTCATGCCACTTGTACACAAAGAGCAAGGTTAAATTATTTTTTTGTTAGTTCCGTCTGTACACACGAACGGGCATCAAAATATCAATAGTAATTCAAAATAGAGGAAAAAGTTTGTGTCACATTTGATCGATGTAGAGCAAGGGCCCTACCAAGACATTGTGTCAGTACCCTTGCCACTGAGTCTGTGTGCCATGTGGTGAATTAGTTACTACTTAACAACTTTTCGTGGCTCAGGGGGATCTTTAAAAGTTTCCATTTCAATTTTAACCGAAACCCTGCAGTGACGTGATAGCCATGCAATGGTGTAGCCAGACTTCTTCACCCGGGAGGGGGGGCTGAGGGGGGGGGCAAGGAGTTGAGGTGTGGGAGGGGGAAAACAGAAATGACACTATGTAAGTGGAGCGTCACCATCAGTTGGCGCGTAGTGCACAGAGAAAATTTTTGGATAAGAATGCCTCTAAGACTGCAGGAAATGGCACTTACCTGTCTCTCTGGCCTTGTGAGTTTCAGCTACTCTGAGTATTCTTTATTTTCGTCTAAAACAAATTTTGCTCAATATTTTTTACCTTCGAATTTCATTTAGGGGGGAAGCGGAGGGGCGGGGAAGCGGAGGGGCGGGGGATTTGACTGGAGGGCTCCCGCTTCCTGGCCCGAGTGGTTACGCCTCTGATACTTGCAGGAAACTGTTTTCAGATGAGATGGGGCTGAACGTTGGAGATCGCCAGCCTAGGGAGGGGTTCCGTCTCTTTTGGATTTTTTTTGAAGATTTGATGTTCCTTAATTGCAATTTGATTCTACATTTTGTGCATGTTTAACGAGGCTACAGTGTTGGAAAAGGTTTGCTATTTTATTTAAAAATGTTGATAAAGTAAAGAGTGGACAAATAGGAGGTTTTCTACTTGAAAGGTGGGGCGGAAGAATTCTTAATCTCTACCTTATTTTGACTGGTCACGTTACCCCCCCCCCGGTTTTGCCTATATAAATGCACTATAGTGATGCGAGTTGGTGAGTTGTACAGGAACAGTACGTAGGCATATGGTTTGTAGTCTTTGGTGATGAACGGCAGAGGCAAGCTGATGTAAGAGATTTAAAGACAGGGTTATGTGAAGGATTACAGGAGAAACCCCCCGCTACCCGCATTGCGGTCTCACTGCTTGTTTCACTGCCTCACTAACTGTAGTGCTGCCGTCAATACCCTTTTTGCTGCCCTCAATACAGGTTTGATGCCCACGGCTTGCTGACGCACTTATGCCTGTGACTTTTTACATTGTTAATAGAAAAATGACCATGATCGGTCCACTAAATGCAAATGCCCCTAAGTTTAATTAAGCTATCTTCCCCCCCCCCCATATGCTGTCGTGAGGACTTATTTGTTGGGGAGAGGGGCAAATATTTAGTCTAGACTTAGGGATCGATTATGACACAAGGCGTACGAGGCGGGACGCTGGAAGCCACATCCCCTTCCATTCGGTTTGAAAACGTACTTTACGGACAAAGGAATATTTGTCGAAAGACATGGTACTGAATGGCAGGGGTGTACAATAAGTTCAGAGGAAAAATATTTTAAGGGGCGATGAATGCCACACTGCCATTTACGGCAATGGTACGTTTAATTTTCTAGGAGAAAATACTTGTCTACGGGATGTGGCCCGGCTCCCCCTCTTGGCCAAGGGTCTGGACCAGGCCCGTGGCCATACAAGGAACTGGAGGGGCCAAATATTCTTCAGGGGGCCAAATGTGTAAAATGTATTAAGTCAATGGCAACTTGAAACTTTCTAGGGGATGAAAGAATACTCAGGGGGCTTTGCCCCTCCCCCCCTTGGCTACGGGCCTGGCCTGGACCAAACTTTATGTTGTTTTCGGCCAAACTGGAATTGAAATTTTAGGCAAAAGTGTTACAGTCCTCCTCCCCCTTCCTATGGAAAGTGATACTGTGCTCTGCACATTATGTAGTAGCTCGATATTCTTTCCAACACTATATCTCGGGGGAAATAAAGCCTGTTTCACAGAAGTCTTATGAGCCAAAACTTCAGCTTTTAATTTCTCTTACTAAACCTAAGAAATTGAGACTTCTTAGATTGGACAGAACAGGAGGTGAGAGATAATCACAGTAGCCTGTGGGACCTTAATTCATACGTTTCTTCCTAAGTCACAATTTATATTCCCTCAAATTGGATTGTAACCAGAATGCCCAAAGACTTAGTGATTCCTAGCTGAAAGGGAATGAAATGTTGCACTGACTCGGTCCACCCCTCAAATTACACTTCTTGACTTTTTCATTTTTACGATGTTTACGCACTTTGACCTCTGCTAACCTCATATGACCTTAGAATCAGGGCTGTACACAAGTGGGAACTGGGCACTGGGCACTGGCCACTGGCCACTGGCCAGTAAATCCCCCCAAAACACTCCTCCAGTTTACTAGCTAATAAAAACCTTTGAAACAGTCGCCAGTATGTATGCATATATCTAGCGTGTGCGGGGTTGTGTGCATATCAAAAGGGGAGTAAATATGTGAAATGAGAACAGCTTGACAAGAAAGAAACAAGGACTGCTAGCAATTGAGACACGTGAGGATTCCGAGGAACATGTTTACTTACGGTCGCATTGTACAGCCCTGCTTAGAACCCTACCAAAAAGGTGAATTACAAAAAAAAATTAAAAAAAAAAGAACATGTCCTAGGAGGGAATCGTATCCGGGACCGTCCGCATGAAAAACCCGCTTTAATCCACTACGCCATCAAAGAACTCGTTCAGCATACAGTTTTTCTAATCATCCTTTTGTCACAGCATCCTTTATACGAGTTCATAATTAAGTAAATCAAATAAGAAGTATTACTGTAATAGTTATGCTTGTGAAAAAAATAAACGTTTTTCTCTGTAATTTCATCTTTGGACTGGTACAAAATTCAACCTTAAGTTTTCGTTTGTAACCAAACACCGGATACAATTTGGAGCTACCGCCCACAGTCTATTTTGTTTACGAAATTTTCGTTGTTTTACCTCTGCTGAACTCAGATGACCTTCTATCTCCAAAAAACCCGAAGGGTTCTCTTTCTCTTAAAGTAGCACATCTATATACCACATATAAAAAAGAGCAATCATCCCTGTCTTGAAATATTGTGTTTTGCAAGTCGGTTTTCGATTTTGACCTCTGATGACTTCAAATGACATTTGACCTCCACTGAAAACAATGCGGTTCTTCCTTTCAATAAGATAAAGTCATATACTAAGTATGAAGATTGTCCAAATGCTATTTTGAGATATCGTGTTTACAAGTTGTTTTGAAGAATTTTGTATTTTCACGCTCCGGTGACCTCAGATAACCTTTGATCTTTTCCAAAATCAAAAGGGTTTATTTTTTTTACTATAACGCATCCACATACTAAGTATGAAAAAATCCATACTTCCTACCTAGCGATATCGTGTTCACAAGGTTTTCGGTGTTTGACCTCTGATGACCTCACATGACCTTTGACCTTCACCAAAAACAATACGGATCTTCCTCTTAACAAAGTAATCCTATGAACCATGTATGAAAATCATCCATCATTGCTCCCTTGAGATTTCGTGTTTGCCAGCCAAGTATCACATACACACCCACATACACACAATCGCCCGCGTGATTACAAAGATTCCCCTTGCCTTTGGCAAGGAATCAAAAATGTGTCTCGACATCGATACCAATATTCTAGCACACATACTCCTTATTACTTGGGCCTCGTGGAAGAATTAGTTTCGGGTAAAACAGTGACTGTACGCCGTCTTACTTTACATATGTTTCGGTTTATTCTTCTTCAAATCGACTTGGAAATAGGATAGTAATTGTAGGGCGTCTTTATTTAGTAACAGTTATTAACATTGTGTATACTGTACCTCACGAAGGGATCCTCTCACTTAATCACATTTTATGGACATCCACAACGTTCTCAAAGATAAGTTGTTAAATATAGAAACAATTGTTGTGGGGGAGACAACGACTAAAACCGCTTCAAAGTGGCAATTTACCTTATAAAGGTCCTCATTCAAACACCTGCCGGAAAGCGAATAGCAACTGCCAGGTAATGTTTTATATACAAGGGCACAAACCGATAATGAACTGCACTGAAATAGATTCCAAGATATTTGGATTGTGCTGGTTTAATTTTGAACCACTTGTTTAGACAAAATTTGTGATTAAACAGTTAAATCTGGCGGAACATTTAAAACAAGCGTAAAGCTGGGGAGGCACTGCACCGATTGATTTTAAAGGTGAGTTCATTCATTTTGAACATAATAGACCTATAAATATTCACTAATAAATCGCAGGGGCCGCCATAAGCAGGCACGGGGGAAATTGTCCCAAGTCACTGCCTCTGTCCCCACTCCCTCAGTTTCTCTGTTGTACAAAGAAGCACAATTTACCTGAACAAGGCACACTTACAACCTTTTGCCCCCAACAATTTACTTGCTCCTGCCACTTTTGATATCAGTAGGCACCATTGTAAATTAGGTGTTACATTTCGCTTGCATTATACTTTCTTTAGACCCAGAAAGACTTAGCTTTGTCATTGCTTTAACCTAGGATCAACGAACTATTTACATTAAATAGAGGGCGATAGAACTGGTGTCACGGCAGAGCCGAATATGTACGGCTCTAATTTAAGCTGAGATAACCTGAGATGGTCTGAAAATTTCATCAAAAGGCAGCCTGTTACATACAAATTAAAATGATGAAAACATTGTTCAAGAGTATGTAAGATCTAGCTTACAGTGCTCAGATTTCATGTAACGGGACATCCTTTAAAATGGTCCTTTCCAACAGCATGCACCATGTACCTGTGCACTTGTGGAGCTTTTACAATCCATCTTTGGCTTTTTAAACTTTACGGTAGTTTAAATATCTGATCAGTCTACTCTAGATATGGTGTAATTTTACTTGTGTAACTAATCCAAATTGCGCTCGACAACTGCCAAAAAAAGTCAAATTGTGAGTTTTACGTCAGTTTTTGGAACAGCATTTGGAGAATAGTTTAAACCAAACAGTAATAATGACAAAAACTACAATTAGAATACCGGTACGTGCAGACGAAGCGAGCCAAAACCCCACTTTTTAAGACATTTTTGTAATGTTTAACGCCTTATTTAACATACAAAACTTATCCATATACACACCGAATTAGCGATATGCAAAATAGAAAAAGAAAAATTTGCTGAAGGGGTGGAGTCGTCCCCTTCACCCCCTTTCGTTAGGTGCCTATACATTTTCTAACCGTTCAGAAATAATGCGATTAAGTATCAGCTAAAGGACAGAATGGAACGGAAGGTAAAACCGAACAGAACGGTGAAAGAATTTTGATAGAAAAAAGGGCTTGAAATAGAAAACAATTGAAATAGACCATATTCATCATTCGAAAAGACGCCTCACCTCATCCTACCCATAAGAAGTTCACAGCTGATTCATCTTCTGATCACCTCTGTTACATTTTGGTTTAGAAATCTATTGTCTATGCATGTCAGCTTAATTGAATTCATTTTAAGAGATGTCTAGCGTTTATTGTGTAAACTGATACTATGATTTGCTAGTTCAAAAGATCATTAACTAAATTTACAGGATCATGTGGTAAATCTGCACGATCACTATGCTAAAATATATAATGGTGACGTAAATGCTTATGGTATAGGAAGAGGAGGCCCCCGCCATTTTCTGTGGAAACGCACGTAGTGTGAAGTAAAACTTGCCAACACTATATAGTTAGACCTCCCATTGCTTACAGTGGGTATACTTCATTCTCTCATATAGGCTGACACTCGGCGTTTGTCGAAATTGCGAACATAGAAGCGATAAGTCCAGAGCTCATGTAAGGTCCCTGGAACACTTTGAAGGTCAGATGATCTGAGGTGTAACGTGAGGCATCTTCACACTATTTTCGAATCCATTATACGGCTGTTTTTGCTCTTTTTTTCAGTTGGATTGAATAGAACCAGCAATATTGCAAATTATGAAATCAAACATGTGCTTACTATTTTCATTATAGTTTTTAAAAAAGTGAAGGGACAATCCTCACCGCTTTCCAAACGTGGGGGAGTGGGTTTGTCTTCCCGTTCCCACTGTTCACGCCCAGGTCACTCACCAGCGGATTAAAATATCCTGCATCATAGGCGTGGATCCATCACGAAAGGTGGGTGGACTTTTCAACATTTGCGAATTGCCGTCCTGGGGGTGGGGTCTAAGACGAGGGGGTGTCCCTCTCCCCATTGGAAATTTTTTGGCTTTGTCAGAGGGATGAGACGCGAAATGATGCAATCTTTTTCATTTTTATGAGGTGTTCTTATGCTCCAAATTTTAGGTACTTTTTCAAGAAAAGAAACTGAAAAAGCAAGACGTATTCATGTTTTATGGAACCTTGGCAAAGGTGAAAAATATAAAAAAAGAAACCAAGCACATTGTACATATGTTTTTACAAAGGGGATTGGATTGAGCATAGTTCCCATTATTTCGGCAACCTTGACTAGCCGGTTTTAATCTCGCCGTCCTGGGTTGGGGTCAAAGGGGAGAGGGGGTCCCCTCCCCTTTGAAAAAATGAAATTAGAAAGCGTGTAGGTGGAAAATGGTGTCATATTTGGGAGCAATTTAGCATTTAAAATGTAGTTTTCATCTTTTTTGAAAAAGTGGGGGGACTTTTTACCGATGTCCCCTTCCAAAAAAGTCAGGCTGACACTCGGCGTTTGTCGAAATTGCGAACATAGAAGCGATAAGTCCAGAGCTCATGTAAGGTCCCTGGAACACTTTGAAGGTCAGATGATCTGAGGTGTAACGTGAGGCATCTTCACACTATTTTCGAATCCATTATACGGCTGTTTTTGCTCTTTTTTTCAGTTGGATTGAATAGAACCAGCAATATTGCAAATTATGAAATCAAACATGTGCTTACTATTTTCATTATAGTTTTTAAAAAAGTGAAGGGACAATCCTCACCGCTTTCCAAACGTGGGGGAGTGGGTTTGTCTTCCCGTTCCCACTGTTCACGCCCAGGTCACTCACCAGCGGATTAAAATATCCTGCATCATAGGCGTGGATCCATCACGAAAGGTGGGTGGACTTTTCAACATTTGCGAATTGCCGTCCTGGGGGTGGGGTCTAAGACGAGGGGGTGTCCCTCTCCCCATTGGAAATTTTTTGGCTTTGTCAGAGGGATGAGACGCGAAATGATGCAATCTTTTTCATTTTTATGAGGTGTTCTTATGCTCCAAATTTTAGGTACTTTTTCAAGAAAAGAAACTGAAAAAGCAAGACGTATTCATGTTTTATGGAACCTTGGCAAAGGTGAAAAATATAAAAAAAGAAACCAAGCACATTGTACATATGTTTTTACAAAGGGGATTGGATTGAGCATAGTTCCCATTATTTCGGCAACCTTGACTAGCCGGTTTTAATCTCGCCGTCCTGGGTTGGGGTCAAAGGGGAGAGGGGGTCCCCTCCCCTTTGAAAAAATGAAATTAGAAAGCGTGTAGGTGGAAAATGGTGTCATATTTGGGAGCAATTTAGCATTTAAAATGTAGTTTTCATCTTTTTTGAAAAAGTGGGGGGACTTTTTACCGATGTCCCCTTCCAAAAAAGTCAGGGGGGACGCGTCCCCCGTCCCTCATGATCCACGCCCATGTCCTGCATACTTGGATGTAAAAAGACTTTACCGTGAAGGCCGGGAGTAGGGTGATCGGAACGGGCCGTTCTGAACTATATATGGGTCATCACAGGCGTAAGAAGTGGGGGGGGGGTAGCGGGGGCGTCGATTGCGCCCGACTCTTGAAAGTGCAGGGCGAATGTCTTTTGTGCCGCAGCGCACTAGCCTCAAGAATTGGTCCGATAATTTATATTACTTGAAAAGTTAACATGATATTTTTAATGTATTTTTGCAATATTTTCCTGCATGTACATTACATACTGACATATAAAGAGCATTAATTATTGGAAACAAATTTTTTTCGCGACTTTCGAGAGCGATTTTTCTATTCGTTTTCCTGCCATGAACGAAGGAAGGTAGGTTAAAAGGCAACTTTTATCTGTCTAATGAAACCTATGATGAGAGAGTATCATTTTTAGAGAGATCATCCTTTGCCGACATATGCTGTAATTTTGGTTACCAAACTTCTTGACTCTTAAATGTATGAGATGTTACTGAAATTCACAACTACTAGGTTCATCAAAGGTGCATTGAGAACATTTCAAGGCAGACGGTGCTTATCCCGAAGAGAGCATATGACCTGCGAGACAATTCACTGTTAAAATTGCAGTTAATACTGACATAGCTATTTTTATTCCTCTATTTAACCGCCAGTGATTGCACAGGAATCGACCAAGGGCCGTGATGCTCCCTTCGGAGAATTTTCCAGTTTAGCGGAGATAGTGGATACTAGTATAAAATGTGTAATAACCAATTAGTCGTCTCCAGGGGGGGGGGGCAAGGGGGGGGGCGAAGCCTCCTTGAAAATTTTTCCGCCCCCTAAAAAGTTTTCAAGGTAAAATTGACTTAATACAGTTTTACACATTTTGCCCACTGAGAATTTTTTCGCCCCCTGGAAGCCATTTCGCCCCCTTCAGTACCGCCTTGTCTGGCTACAGGCCTGGCCGTCCCGACTGTTGCCTTGTGTTCCCGGCTTCTCAAGGAGTGCATCTAATACGAAGGCAATGTTTTTGCGCGCTTCGTCGTTTGATTCGTCCCCTATAGAGTTACTTTGCTTTTCGCTCATAAATGGCTTTTAAGATGTAACTAAAATTTTCTATCACCCTGCCTTGTAACCTATAGACATAGGCCTACTAAGTTATGATCTACATTGTTTTGTTAATGATGAAAAGTTCATCCTCATCATTCAAATTATCATTTTATATTGCGGAAGGGCATGTTGCAAAAAAAAAAAATACTGAGACTCCTTCAATTTTCTTTTTTTATTTTTCATAATGATTACTTCAATCCTTTTCCTACCACATACACATCACAAACTTGGAACACATCACCTCAGCAACATGCACGTACTGTGCCCCAAAATTTTTTCTAGGGTGTTAAATTTGTAGGACGATTCCGCTTGAATTAGTGGTGTGCTACCCACAGAAAAATCGTTGCAACGAATAGACTTAATAGTTGGTATATTGATTGTGTACAGCCAGCAGCGCCAACGATGAAATTCAAGAAGGTAGGATAAAATTCGCTTAACTTTACACACTTTCAATATATCGAAACACATTACTTCAGTTTCAACCTCGAAAAAATGCTCCTAGTGATATGTCTGTTCCTTTTTCAAAACGTGTAAGTACAAAGCGTAACCTAGCCTAGGTGATAACCTTTGTGTTTTATTTCAGCTTCGTGAAAATGGGCCCAACAGATAGCTCAGTTGTGAGAAAACATAATTTCTTGGTCAAAGGGTAGGCCTTCATACCATTAGGCGTTCACTAGACACCTAGAT